>JBBBDQ010001826.1:2812500-3080000 GCA_037127315.1 Ascarosepion bandense | reverse complement strand
AGTGTGTGTTTTAAAGATTTCAATATGAACTTTTTCCGTTTATTATGATAGATTCATTTCTTGAAACCAATGAAATTCTTATATTATGGCGCATTTAGAGACACGATTGTAATATTCGCTTATTTTTACTAGAAAACAAAACACTGGACATCATCAGACCCAACTTATATTCTACATTAACGAGAAAAAAATCTTTAGTGAACATAAAATTATTCATGCATATGTATGTATATTTTTATGTCTACAAACATTTAAAGAAACTTAATCTATTCTTTTTTTAATTTTACTTTTTTTTATAGTTCTTTGGTTTTTCCCTTTTAATCAAAATATATTTCTACTCTAAGTGGTTTACTGTCACGTCATTTCAATAATTCATTCAAATGTACGATTTGTTAACAAGTTATGATAAATAAAGACGCATAATTTAAAAGAATATACTTTCTCTAAAAATAACTTACACATGGGCAAAAATGAAATGCGTTTAAAAAACGTAGAAGATGAAAACAGACAGAATATCAAATTATAAAATGTTTTTAAAAAATCTGCAAGAAAATAGCAGGCCGAACTAACGTTATGATATATTCGATTATATGCAACTTTCTGTTGTAAAAACCAAGACGAGAGTCCGGTTAAAATTCTGAACAAGATTGTAAACTCGGTCTATATTAATTCTTTCATTTTGTAGCCATTTTTATATAAGTAACCTAAGTACATGCACCCCGTATATTAGGTTGCGGATGCAGATTACGATATATGCTGCCTTCCGTCTAGTGCCTTAAGCCGATAGCATAGGGGAAGAATCCCGGAATGATGTCAAATCTGTCAATTTTTAATACTGGCTAGAAGATTTTTTCACTTCTAAAATGTGTTTTCTTTCTCTACCGTTCCCCTTGTACTGCCGATTGTTTCCTTCTGGACAGTCTCTCCGACAATACAGATAAAGCCATTTTTCCCAGATATGTTCGGTGGCTTTAATACATACCATGCGAATTGGCTGAAAATCTGTCATTATTTCGGCTGTCATCAATAATATTTACACTAACTGAATTTATAACGAAAGTAGTGGATTTCCCCAAGCGCTTCGCCAGTATTCCTATAGAACACTCTTCCCTGCAAGATCTCGGCTTCAATTCTTTCAATAACTTCTGCCAAGCCATGCAGTTTTGCCCTCTTGGAAATTCTGATCATCATGTGGTTTCTAGGATTATCTCTGTCCACTAACACTACCCACCACCAAGATCCTCATAGAAACAAAATATTTTACTGCTACCAAAGAGCAGACTGTGATTATTTCAGCGATTTTCTGTGTGACGTCACTTGGAAAAAGTGTTAGACTTGCTGTTGAGGACCGTGCGTCTGAAGTCTCCGCCTGGGTGAACGCTACCATCGATGCTTTTGTTGCAGCCAGAAAGTTCCATTTTAAACCCCATTCATTCCCCTGGTTCTCTTCTTCTTGCTCAGTCGCCATTACCTACAATAATCACTTCTGGGTTTATCAGAGTCTCAAGTCTGACATTAATGGGCGCCTTTTTTGCTTTTGTTCGTAATGAGTGCAGGATAATCCTAAATGATGCTAAACTTTGGCTTTCTGATAGAATGAAGCAGTGTATAGCAGCCTGCAAATTTGGTTTCAAAGAATACTGGCAATTCTGAAAACGTTTACGGAACAATAGCAAACCTTCCATCTCGCTATTTAATCATTAAATTTGAGGTATTTACAGGCACAATGGACAAAACCAAGTTTTTGCTGGCAGATTCTCTTCCAACACCACATTTAACTATTCTTGATTATCTGCACACAAATTCGTACCTACAACCAAGAGACGTATACATGACTCCCTTCCTGGTCTCTAATTTCAAAGCTTAAACACCATGAAGTGAGTGGGTTGACAGAATCATGGTCATTGTCATGAATAAATGTGCCCCTGACATCTCCTTTGTATTCTCTAAACACTATAACACCTGCCTCTCTACTTCTTGCTTTCTTGTATTTAAGAACCCTGGAAAAACCTCGGTCTCCTTTAATTATCGCCCTATCAGCCTCCAACGGATTTCTTTGCAAAGTGGTTAAGGCCATTGTTAATGCTTTACTGATTCTCACATCTATTCTCCGACAGACATTACGGCTTCCACTCCACCAGATCTACCGCTAAAGACCAATAAAGATTTCATGTACATTTCTCTCGATAAAAACACGAAAGTTAGAACTATTCCTTGGATATTTCCAAAGAATTTGAAAGGTTCTGGCATGTGGCCTTCTGTGTAAGCTACAGGGCAATGGCATAATTGACGTTTGTTTGATGTGATCCAATCGTTCCTATCACACTGCGTAATGAAGGTCGTGTTGAATGGGCATGACTCCAGATCCTCTCATACAAACGCGGTTGGTCCCTAGGGTTATACCCTACGTCCTACGCATTTTCTAATCATCAACAACGATCTCGTTGATGAGATCAGATCCCAAGTAGGCAATTACGCTGACAAAACAAGCATGTACTTCCGCCTCAGTAATAAATCTGCCAAGGCTGAGAAAGCTAACCTCGCTGTTTATCATGAAAGGAACCTCTGTGGTGTACATGGGTAAGGAATGTCTTGTAAATTTTAATCAATCCAAAACAAAGCTGCTACCCTTTAACCACCATAGATAATGTCTCCTACTCCTCTATCAACAAAGATCAAGCTAGTTTCCCAGAAAGCCACACACTGCAGCTGCACACCCTCATTTTCACTATCAACATCAAATTGTACGACTACAGTAAATCTATAGATAAAACTACAGCTAATCATGGGTCACTGTGTCGGGCGAGGATAGTTTTCTTGTTTGAATCCATCTCACACATCAACCATCTGCCCGTGTATAGAATACTGTTGTCATATCTGTTGTAGCATCCCTGCCACACATCTCGGGTTTCTCGACGAAATCCAAAGAAAAATCTGCAATGTAATCGATCACGACCTGGCAACTTGACTTCAGTCACTTTCGCACCAATGAGATATGGCTTCCATGTGTCTCTTCAAATATGATCACAGATTCTGTACCGATGATCTTATCTCCCTGGCAAGTTCTCACCCTTTTACTGCCAAAATAATTAACCGACTACTCTACTATAGCAGATTATGGAACTCCCTTCCGTATACTTGCTTCCTGACTGCTACAATCTCCAAAAATTTAAATGCATCGTCAATTACCATCTTTTATTTCTTTGATTCTCATCCTTTCTTCTACTTTACCTGACACCTCATGCATTTTCCTCTCACTTTTTCCACTATTCTCATGTAACCGTCTTCATTCCAGTATGCTCATCCTTCTCTCACCCATTTTATGACACCTCTTGAAACGTTTTCCTCTTTCTATTTGTTTCCACTTATGTAACCTTTTACTCTTCTTTTATGTAGCCTCCTGAGCAAGAGTGACAGTACTGTCTTGCTTGGGGTGAAACGATTAAAAAATAAATGAAAAATAAAAAATATATAATTTTTATAGTAAAAGTAGCAACAATACATTTGTATGTTAAAAAAAGATAAGTTAACGCGACTGGAAATAGATTTTAGCTGAAAGCATACTTTTGCTTTCAAAATATAATTAGTTGAAGCCATAAAATTGTTAATATTATTTACATCTCGGCATTAAAAATCCTTAACCTTTAATATGGCGTGAAAAAATAAACAAACATGAGAGAATATTTTCATGATATTAATGCAAATAATATCCGACAATTTCTTAAATCAAACTGTTTTCCAAATATAATTTCAATAAAACTACAGGATAAAATACATCATCGCCTCTAATAATTATTTCCATGCAAACATATAGATACTCAAAAGCTAAGTATCATCTACCATATAGTAAATTTCGAAAACAGAAGCAATCATATTTTCATTATTTCAAACAACCCATAGAAAATTAATTTAATCACTAAGTGACCCATAAAGTGTTGATATGTCGTTAAAGAAATCAATCAATTAAATCATATTAAAGAATTAGTTCGTAGCCATTTGTAGCAAGTGTTAAATTGGAATCAAATGTGCAGCACATTTTAACAAGAGTTGGCTATGTGCAAAAAAGTACAATGATCAAGCCTGGAATATTGACAACTGAATTCTAGGAATGGTCCTGTGAAAGGGAGGTTTGTTTCCTTGGTTCCTGATGACTACTGTCAAAATTTGATTATGCTCTTTGTGAATGCAGGGAAGATGACAATGGAGAAAATCCCAGGATTTAAATTGTCATACCATGTATACTAGCTTTTAAGGAGAACGACACGACGACAGATAGATAGATAGATAGATAGATAGATAGATAGATAGATAGATAGATAGATAGATTGCTATTTTCATATTATGCCACATGTATTTTTCTTACTACTCTTTTTTAAAATATTCAGACTCAAAGAGAAATTTTCTAACCTCTTCTGTTAATAAATTATTGTAACCATAGTGAAATATCAATTATTCTTCTATTTGGCACAGACTAGAAGAGTTAGATGGCCCTGAATTAGGTAGCATATCGAGAGAGCAAGATTTGCGTACCATCCAAGTACTTAGGATAGATAAGACAAAACTACCTACACTGAATCATTTCATCCTCATTCAACCCATATTCTTTTAGAACAAGGGATGTTATAATCAGATTTTTCTTCAGAATGGTTTTATTTAGGACCAGATTCCCGTTTCACAGTTCTTACGATCTTCAAATGTTGGGTCAACTTGGCTATGTATTCTACATAGTATCATTGTATGCACCTCTTGTTCAATAACTGTAGAGTTTTATAACAAACTCATTAAGTAACGCTGTAGTTAGAGTTGCCATTAGGTCGTTTATTTTTTCGACAATTACCTTTAAATAGGAGAGAAAATAAAGACATAATCATGATGTTGACTTACCGCACTGAGTCAAGTGCCATACGTGATACACGCTCTGCCACGTCTCGAGAGAGATATGACTGACTGGGCCTATTATCCACATTAGGTTGCCATTACATTCTGCGGTAGATTGGTTGCCAGACAAGGTTATAGATCCCAAACTGTCTTGTTATTTAACCGATGATCTGAAGGAAGAGACGGATTAATAATTATCCAAGGTATTTGGCCGTAAGGGAATGCAAAGTATTTAACTGGAATTCGAACACGGCTCCCCGATTTCTCGTTACGAGCAGATATATATTGCACGACAATGCACATCCCTTTTCGCACTACTTGAAGCAAAAATGTTGAGAACGGAAACCTATTCAGTATTATAAAGAGCGATAGCGTATGGTTGGTTTGAAATGTCTATGGTCGTAAATAACAGTTTTCCTTTTGATTTGGTTTTGTCTTTTTTATTAAATCTAGTTTACCCCAAGCAAGGCCGTGAAGTCACTAAGACAAAAGATGATACTGGTTTTGGGAGAGTTAAGAAAAATCAAGAGCAAGTACAGAAGAAGAGTAGCTAGAAAGATATTAAAAATTGATTGACATTCCATTTCTTTTAAAAGTATTTTTAAAGAATTAATGCTAGCCTGAAAGCATAAAGCTGGAAGGAAGTTCAACAATCGAGAAATACAAAAATAACATTATTTGTATAGAACATAACATTACATCTAGAGAACTCAACTGTAATATGATGAGCCATTGTCTTAAAATTGTAACACTAACTGTTTCAACCATTAAGACTGAAACGTTTCTTTATGGAAACATTTATCTTTAACACTCAGAATTGGATATATTCATACTTGATGTAATCCGAATTATAATAATACATTCAGGAGAAATGTTAAAGACATGAGCATATATTTATTCAATTTTATTACAGTTCCATCGTTTTTGGAGTAATGGACTTGACATAAATTGGCCAGAGAAGATTATTTTTGCCGCATCTCTTTTTTTCCTGATTTTTCAAATATTGAAATATGTGCATCACTTGGTTAAATATTCAATTATTTTCATGTCAAAGGCTAATCGAAAAAAATGGTACATAGACAGCAAGACATGATAAAGGGCAGATAGTTTACATATTGGAGTTGTAAAAAGATCAATAGTCGTACTTGCCAGATAAGTTGGTTTGAGATGAAAAAGCCTAAACAGATTGGAACAACTAAAATGTTCGAATAAGTATTATAATAATAGAATCCAATCTTTTCACTCTTTTCTTTTTTTTCTTCAATTGGAGTAGATATACTAAACTATCGCCCGGTTTACACTCCACCCACGTCTATTGAACAGGTGAAGAGGGTCATCCCTTGTTCCCTGTTTAGGAATGGGGTTTCCGGCTTTCTGTTTTCCAATCTGTTCACTTTTACGTAGCGCCCTGCGCACCAGTGGCGTTACCACCTTGCTCGGGATGATATGATTAAAAAAAATCATTGGCGCTTTCTGATAAGTCATTTCTTATCAAAAATGAAAAACTGGTTATTAAATAAAAGTTGTTTTATTTTTAATGATTTCAGCCAAAGCAAGGCGGCAATGCTAATATGTTGAGATCAAGAAATCTGAAGATGGCGTTGCACTTAAATTTAGGAAAAACGTAAGTTTTTGTAGAAGAAATGACCTGGAAGAGAGTGCCACAGGCGGACAGTGCGAGAGACGAAATGTAACAAACGTACGGTGATATCTAGCGACTTGATATATTTCTGAATAAATATGTTAGTTAAGTGCCATACGTGATACACGCTTTGGGGACCATGTCTCGAAAGTGATTATCCAGCAGTATTGTTATTAGTAGACTGGTTGCTAACCAAAGCTAACGAACCCGATCTACCTTGCTAATTAACCCGAGGGTAAAATGATGATTAATATTTTTCCCCAAGGCTATTTGTGTGTAATTGTAAGAAATTCAACTGAAATTCGAACTCGGCTCTCCTACCTCTCGTTCTTAGCCGATCTCAACTGCAACACAACGCACAACTAAAACATATACTTTCGATATAAAAATAACTATTTCGTTACGCATTACGATTAACTTTTTCCGAAATATTCGAATTCAAATTAAAATGCTAAAGCATACAGAGTTTCTTATAAGTATCAATGTTTTTCAATGTTCCAACAATTTCTGAACTACATACCGTTTGATAATTCAATTGTGATTTTGAGCGACACGCTCCTTGCTTTTGCTGATAATACCATCACTTTCTAATTTCTTTCTACTGTATGATAACATTCTAAGTATATTTTAATAGTTCATCTTTTCTGAATATATCTGCATACTAAATATATCAATTTCTAAAGAATCGCAACAAAAGAAATCTATGTCACGTACTTTTCATTCCTTATTTAGACATTATCTGGATAGAGGTAATAGCTTTAATGTCTGGCACACTGCACCTTCCATTTGACAGACACTAATAGTCGTTAACCATTCCATAAATCTCTCGCATAATTTCTGCAAATAGACTGCTTCAGCTGGCTTTTTAAAGTCACATTAGTGGGTGGAATCAACGCAGGGACTTGAACGCAAATGACCTTGATGAATGTTACCGTTCCGGGATAAAAAGTTTGTCAGATTAAATAACGCGTTCAAGTGTTTGTGACCATGGCGAACTACCTTATTTAAAACAGCGGGTGTGGTCTAAAATGAAGAAGGATTGGATCTGCCTGGTTTAATAGTCCAAAGCACGCCACATGATGGGCGCACCAAGAAACTATTGGCGGAGACCCGAGGCTCTGTGACATGGTCGCGACAGATGGAAAAGAATTGTAAATAGCTCAGCTCATTAGCGCCCCAACTTCTTTCTGTGTTAAGCGCAAAAGAAAAAAATATTAACTAAAACAGTGGAACAAGGCAGAAATATTTCTATTTTGTGAAAGAATAAGTATTGCTTTGGTGTTTTAATATTATTTTTCAAAATTACAGTTTTCAAAATACCTTGTTACGTTTAATCTTAGTTAGTTGCAATAGATATTCATATTTTAATATACATTACATTGATATTAATTAATTTTAAATAATACAAAAAAGCAGTGCGTCTTGTACAACTTAGCCAAAGTAATTGGAGGGAAGAGACAGATTAATACCTTTCCCAAATTATTTGCGCGTAAGGGAATGCAAAGAATTCAACTGAAATTCGAACACGAAATGTCTATGGACCTAAGTAACAGTTTTTCTTTTGATTTGGTTTTGGCATTAAACTGGAAGTGAGTGTCAAAGGCGGAAAGTGCGATAAACGAAATATAACAAACGTACGGTGATATCTAGCGACTTGATATATTTCTGAACACTTATAAATCAGTTATGTGCTAAGAGTATTTGCGTGTAAATGCAAGAAATTCAACTGGAATTTGAACTCGGCTCTCCCATTTCACGTTCCTAGCCGATATCAATTGCACCACAACGCACAACTAAACATATACTTTCGTTGTATAAAAAATAACTTTTGTTCGGTGCAATAGACATTCATATTTTAACATGGATTACAGTGATATAAATTAATATTAAATGTAAAAAAAAAAACACAATGCGTCTTGGACAACTAAGCCAAAGCGTGATGTCTTACTTTTACTGTTAGGTCCAACTATGCCCCCTTGCATAATAACAAATCACTCTCATTACCTCCGTAGGCGAGAAGTTCTACTCAAACAGCTTTTCACGGGAACTACTGTTTCGTGGAACAGACTCCCACGAAGATTTCTCTTCTGTCAGTAAATTCTCAACCTGTTAACGATAATCTTACTCTTCTATCCATACAAACTACCCCTTAACATAACCTAGCTTCAGTGGCTCAGGGGCTTTACAGGGTAGCCCATATTGTAAAGTAAAGGATCATGGAAGAAGGATTGCGCCAAAACATTATTTAATTTTTTGATCAATGCTACACTGATATCAAAATGGTAATATTAGTCATTTCATTATAATTTAACATTCGGCATTCTTTGAACAAGCATCCGGTGCTTTTACCTATTGCAATTTATGATTTTTTTCTTAAAACTATTTTTCAGGGAAATAGGTTTCCCATGTCCAGTTCTCCCTACTATCGATAAAGATTAACTTGCAAACTTTTCGTTTGAAGCAGTGGGGAATATCAACATATTGATTATGGCGTTCTTTTCTCATCGAGTTTCATATAATACTTATTTTAGTTGCTGGCACTGTTAAATATATCCACGATTGATTTGCATCATTTTATTTGGAATTATCTTCTAGTGTTTGTTCAAAGAAATGATTCTCGTTAAAACATACATGATTCGTTTGTTTGAAACCAAATTTAACTATCTATTACACATAATTGTATGCAGTGAGAGTTTAGATATTTCCAAACTGGATGATATTTGGGAGTGGACCTCGTTGTTGGTGACGCGGTCATCCAAACTGAGGTGAAGAATTCTTAGGAACATCGTTTCTTGGAAGCGCTCTAGACGTTTGATATCCTAAGGATACAAAATCGAGTTCTCGCAGTCTTAAAAAAAGGTAGAGTCTACCAAAGTCCGGAAAACCAAGAATTTGGCAAGATTTCTTGAAGACCCGTTGTGAGAGCGTTCCGTACGCATTATAAGCAGCTTTTATCCTGTTCTCAAGTTCCCTTGGAAGGTGACATTATTCAGTATGATGCTACAGGATAGGAAAATTCATCTCCAACTTCTCAGTAGTCGTCGATGTTGATGCTAAGTTGGGGTTGCAGTCTGACCATATGTTAGTTTTAATGTTACAATTTGTTTTCAACAGCAGGCCTTTTCAACTACACGAAGAACTATCGGGATGTGAACCCAAAATATGACATTCCCAAAAATCAAATATGTACAATTTGCAATAAAGTGTGTTGAAAAGCTAGCCTATTCTCACGACTTGCCCACAGCCAGCAGACAGAAGGGTAGGTCGCAGCAGGAAGACTGACTCTTGCAGGTCTTAAAATGTATATTGAATTAAATCAGCGATGAATTTGAAATCTTGGAAAAATTTAAAATGTTTGAGTGCAAAAGGTTAACTTACTCAATCAGAAGTTGACTTCCACCACACACACACACACACACACACACACACACACACACACACACACACACACATATATATATATATATATATATATATATATATATATATATATATATAACCAACGGTTATTGAATTACGAGTTCTCTAACATTTACTTTTTTTTAATAAGTGGCCAATACAATATATATCGTACAACAGATTTCCCGAAGAAGATTGAAAATAGAAATCTTGTATTTCTCAAATGTATAACCTATATTTTCAAATTTAAGTTGAGTTGTACTCTATTCTGATTAGTTAAATTCAAGACAAACATCAATTTTCTGTAATCCCACATCCATATTAACTCATTAAATAACAAACGTATTGTTTCCGACATTCAAATAAAAATCATTTTCCCAACAATGAGCTATCATTGACTGGTGACGAGTTAATATCTGGAAACATAAAAATGTTCGTGTCACAATGTAAACTATATAGATTTTAACTAAAAACAAGTTTAATAATAATTATATGATGTTCTCTGATATATGTTGTACTGAGCAATTAAAAAAAATAAATGCCGGAGAACTCGGAATTCTAAAACTGCTGGTTCTCTTCACCTTGATATAAACCACTCCCACATAGAAAGAGCACTTTATAAATATATTTTTGAACAAAATATGGAAAAGACAATTTCCGGAATGGCACTGAAAATTATACCTAAAATCAACATGATGCTAAATTGCATTAGGCAGCAAGATCACTGATTGAGAGGTTATGAGGAACATGGAATCACCTCTTAATTGCTGTTGTTCCCACGTCCACCCAGACCCAGAGTGGTAGCCCCTGTTAGGGTCCAAGCTATGGGCAAATAGTAATCCCCAAATTAGGGTCAAAACACTATGAAACTGTAAAAAAAACTTTTATAGAAATATATACACAAAGATAGACTTTTATAAAAAAATTAACATTTTTGAAAAATAAATATTACCAACAATACATTTTTGAAAGAAAAATATTACCAGCAGTACATTTTTAAATACAAAACTAGAAGACATCTTCAGATTTATGAAATACAGAGAAAAATAAAAAAAATTCTCATTAACATCTGACCAAGTCAATCTTCTCAGGATAACATATATATTAAAAAAAAAATAATTTAAAGCACCTGCATTTTGGCATTAAATAACCCACAGAGGTTGATATGCCTTTAAACGAAACTCAAACTTTAATACCAACAAAAGGGAATATTTTGTAAGATTATTATACAAAACAGATGATTTTATTCAAAGAATGAGATTAACTCATTTCTTTCTACGCAAGGAAAATTTACCTATAGAACAGGAAGTATATGGTTTTGAAACTCAAGAAACACCCCAATACATTGTAAATTTATGAGGATTCAAAAATAATTTTTCTGATATAGTTAATACAAGAAAAATATTTCTAACATCACATTGAAAAATTAGTGAAATAATTTAAAACATTTAACAAAATAATTATGAAATCGAATAAAACAGTAAATTTCTATAAACACCAAAGAAATATAATACTCTGATTATGAAAAATTTAACAAAGAACTATAAAAAGTGAATATTAACTTAGATAATTTAGTTGATAATATAAATACTTCTAAAAGTGAATATTAACTTTTAATATAAAAGTCATATAAATATATATAAGTCATTTATACATATAAGGCTATTTAAAGCAGACAACCCGATTTTTTGACTGTACAAGTATTGCTTGCAAAACCTAATATAGATGAATACTATAAAACTTAATGTGAAATTCGTAATGAAACTTATTAGCATTATCATTGAGAAATAATTCGTGAAATTTAGTTGCAAAATGTCTTTTTAATATGTATTGTGATTTCTTTATGATATAAGCTTACGATAATATTAGAATTCTTTGTCAATTATATATTATAATATTATAATACATTTTATAATATCCAGTAGTGTATTGTAAAATAAAATTTGTAAGTATTATATTAACATATAGTGTCGATTGAAAATATTTGTATAACAAAGAACATCATCATGAAAGTGAAAATTAGGAACGGAAAATAAAACAAAATGTTCAAATGGGAAAGTGGTGATTGAAACCATTGCCGGTGAATTTGCCTAAAGAAACATTATAGACATTCGATCTCCACGTACATACAAAAAGCAAGTGCTGCGTATGTGGTAGTTTACAATTGATTATCGAAACGCATTCCTAGAAAATTGAGAAAAAATATATCAAATCTAACCCATAACACAAACGTAGAAACGACAATTGAAAGTGCAGGATGAAAAATATTAAGTTATTTTGAAAGAGTTCTAAGTACATTTATTAAAAATGAATTCCGATGATGAGTTATAAATGTATTTTGTCGACGAGAAAAGACACTAGAATTGATAAAATCTGATGTGACATCAGTGCAATTTGAAGATAAAAATGCAAAGAATAATGACAAATTGATCGTTACTGAAGCTCTAGTTTTAACATACATTCACGCACTCGAAAATCTTATAAGTGCATGTGATTAGCTTCACACACACACACACACACACACACACACACATATTAATGAGTGCGATTTTTAAATTATCTGCATGTTATGCTTTTACTTTTGCGCATGAACGTTGCTTGTTCTTGTCGACGCGCGCGGTATAGTACGGTCAGTTGGGCACCGTGTGTGAGTAATAGACCGCCTTGACTCAGTTTATTCTGTTAAAAATATAAGAGTGTGATGGTTTCCGTTTGAGGACAGTGCACAGGATTCGGATAGAATTAGATAAGTCTAATAGAAATTACAATATTGTTTAAAGTGATAAATAGTGATGGTGACTTTACACTTCCAGTCATTTTTTCACAAGAATTCAGTGTAGCACAGTGCTAGAGGAGTTTGTATTTTCCTGGTTCAATAATGACACTGCTGAAAAAAACATATGTTTTCCAACAGTAATATGTAAAATGCCATACAAGCAGTTGAAAATGTCATGACAGTATTTACATTATTGTCCTTTGTTTCCATTTGTACGACGTTTCAGCCGTTGTGCGCTCCGGCCTTCTTCAAGAGCTAGGATTAACAAACTGAACTCTTTATTACAATCACTGGGGTATATCATTCTAATTCCTTGCCAAGAGCCTATTCTGATAGTCATGAGTTACCTCCCTCTAACCCTGTAAGTTACTTGTTGACCACTCTTTGGGTCATGTCACAGAGACTAACCAAAGTTTATGTCCACTGGGCCATGTGTCTTTAAGGACAAGATCAACTGAATTTTTGGGACTATTAACCTAATGTCCAGTAACTCTTTTTTACTACAGTAACATATTGCAATTATTTTTATGTTAATGGTTTTCCCTGGTATTTTTATGCTAATGGTTTTCTATAGAATTTTTTACCAGTGTTCATATTTTGACACTAATGTTTTTCGCTGGCACTCCGTATTACTAGTTGCTTTATTGTCTTCCTCTCTATGCTATTCCGGCTTAAGAGATTTTTAGCTAGCATATGTTCTGATTCCTTAAGTTTACTTAGTTTCCAGTGGCGTTCTATATCTATTATTTCAACTTGATCCTATAGAGGGGTGAACCCGTTTCTCCCTACATTTGTGGTCAGCCACACCTGATTATTCTATCTCCTCTAGTGTTACGGCCTTATGATGTTCTTGTAGACTTACTTTAAGAGGGTGGACTGTTTCTCCTTTATATTCCTTTCCACAGATACATGGAATGGCGTACACATACCCCTTAGTCATATCCTCCTCTGTTAGGGGACTTACTCGAGAGAGGTATCTGCGAAATATCAAACCATTTCTGAAGATCGTCCTGATGCTATACGAACCATAGATTTCTTGTATTTTCTCCAATAAACCCTTCACGTAAGTTAGACAATTTGAGGCTGTTTTCTGAGAGTTATTATCCTCATGCACTCCCTCTTTCACGTATGATGGAATTATTGTCACGTACCCTGGATAATTGTTTTTTTAGTGTACTGCTTATGCTGATCATTTCCTGTTTGTACGATTCTAGGTGGCCATTTATCGACTTTTGGTCGATGTTGAAAGCAGCGGATTGCGGTATACTCGGGTCCTCAATTCCAACTCTGTCCGAGTTATTAGCACACCCAGGAATGCCAGATTTTTATCACTCTCTTTTTTCATAGTGGACTGTATGGATGGTCTTATTTAGTTCACATGGTCGAGTAGCGTCTGGGCCTACTCCTGGTGTGGCTAGCATATGAAGGTGTCATCATCTCAACCAGAGAGTTGGTTTTAGAACTGTGGATTCTAAAGCCATCTTTTCAAAGTATGCCATGCATATGTAAGTCAGTGTTGGTGATAAAGACGAGCCCATTGCTAGGCCTTCTTCTCGCAGATATATGTCTGATTCCAGTCCGAAGCGTGTTGTTTGTGTGCAGAAAGTTAGCATCTCCATCAGGTTATCTATTGGAACATTGGTACGTTCTCCTATAGATGAGTTCGAGTCCAGTTTGTCCCTGACTACCGATAGTGCCTCTAACGTGGGTACCTTGGTGAAAAGACTCCCCACCTCTAGGCTCACTATCTGGTTGCTTTGGATGGGAGCATCTTTAATAAGTTTTACGAAGTGGGCGGAGTTTCCTATCAGTGGGTCAATTATATCTACAAGGAAGCGACTCAGAGGGTGGCACACTGAGCCTACGCTGCTAACAATCAGCCTGGGCAGAATACCGTCTTTATGAATCTTATGTCGACTATACATGCGAGGTAGCTTGATGTAACGTTAAGACAACTGCCTCTATGTCCTAGGGTCTATGTTCTAGACTGGAAGTGATCCTTGTTCTTGATTAAGATATGCGACAGTTGTCGTTCTGTTTTCAAATTGGGGTCATTCTTTACATTGCTATAACTACAACTACTAATGAGGTCTTCCAGTTTCTTGTTATATTGAGTTTTGCCCATCACTACAGCTACATTGTCTTTCTTAGTCCGGAGTATGGTGATGTTCTCATTTCTCTGTAGGGTCCTGGTTGCCTATCCCTCTTCTTTAGTGATGTTTGATTTGGTTAACTTGGCATTCTCCAATGCCTGCCTAACTTTTCATCTTATCTCATCCACCTGAGCCTGAGGGATATTCAATACTATTTCCTCGATGCGGGAAATGATGTCTAAATATGGTATTCGCGTGATTGGTGTTTTGAAGTTGAGACATTTTTCAGCACTGACTCTTCAGAGGGACTCAACTGATGTTGACTGATGTTGACAACTGCCTTCACAGGTAGGTGAGGGACCTCTATGTGTCCTATTCAGATCTTTTTAATCTATCTAGTTATCGCACTTGGTGAAACTTTAGTGCATCGAATTCTTGCCTGAAGGATTTGTCCAACTCGTGCCGGATTCTTTTTCGGTCTTCTTCCTCAGTGATCTTGCTGACGAATGTTTCGAGCCTCTGGGAGATATCGGAATGTAATTTCTGTTTCATCTATCGGTTGTAGTGGATAATTTCTTGGACCAGGGCGTGTCCCGCTTTTTCTGCGACCAGACGAGCTCTACTTGAATTGACGGAAAATCACATTGCCAAGCATACAGGGATAAGTCGTCGTTGCCCGCATCAGTGTAGGAATGTCCGGTGGTTCGGTTTCGAAATTTCAGCACCTGAAGAAAGCCGGAGCGTACAACGGCCGGAACGTCCTACGAATGGCAACAAATTGAGAACGATAGTCAGAATAATGTAAATACTGTAAATAATACGACATCTAAGAAATATAGACAACGACTGAATTCATAACAGTTGTAAAATTTCTGCGACTGCATCACCGATGAAATCTGGTCAGCTAACCCCCCAAGGCTGTAAATTCTTTGATTATTAATTGCAGGATATGTGTATGTGTGTGTTTGTTAACTAATACTAATAAATAATTTTTGTGTGTATAAATACCAATTTTCTTTTATCCTAGATGTTAAACTATACATAGTATTTCTATATAAATTCAGTATTTGAAATACGTATAACAAGTGCGCGTGCTCACACATACACACAGACATATATATATATATCTATATATCTATATATATATATATATATATATACAAAGAGTTGGTCTCTTCTTTAATAGAGAATATTCTTATATATATATATATATATATATATATATATATATATATATATATATATATATGTATATTATAAATTATGTTTTAGAACATGTACATAATTTTTTCTATATATGTCCTGTTCTCTACAATCATATGTTTGTTTCAATCTTGGGTCCCCAACATTTCATCAGGAGGAAAGAGTGAGAGTTGGCATTATATATATATATATATATATATATATATATATATCATTTAAACACTCACAGAAATCTATCAGCACATATCCCTGACATACTTGTTGATAATACAAATACAATAGCATGGGTACCTCGAGGAGTTTGATTCTCACTGGGTGTCCCATGCTTTGATTTTATGTCGCATCTAAGGTGCGCTTAATAATCACCATAAATAGCATTATTCACATGCAATAAAAAAGATTAAAAATATGGGTGGAATCACTACTAAATTATAGAAACTCTACACTAAATAAAATGAATTTTGAACACGACACAATGTTCTGATCGTTTTCGTAACATAACATACACATGACTTTATATGCATAAACCTTCCAGATTATCTTACAAGTAAAACAAATTCATCTTTCTTAATGGCTAAAAGTATAGCCGAAATCGCCCAAAAAAACTAAACCTTCGGACAGTTCTTATATAATTTGAATTCTGAAAAGAAAACAATCATAAACACCTAAAAAATATAAAAAAATCATGAGAATTACTTGTTTGTCATTTTCAATGAAACCTGCATAAAAAAGAGATTGCTGATCCAATTTTAAACATATATGCATTAAATATATATATAAATATTTATATATATATATGTGTGTGTGTGTGTGTGTGTGTGTGTGTGTGTGTGTGTGCATATATAAAGCATATGCATTTGTTTTTAATATATGCGTGTAATATTTTGTGAACAAATCTATATATTCCCATATATACGTTTGAACTTGTGTCATCGATATATTTATTGAATTCGAAATCTCGCGGAAATCAATATATTGCTTTATGTCTCAAAAGAATTTCTCTCAAAATTTCTAATTTGGTTTTGAAATGCAACCGCAATTGATTTTTATCAAATTATCTTATTCTTATCTAATGTTTTTTGCGCACCTACCTGATATCATTCTCCGTGCAATGTTCTGTTTGCTGTACTTACATTTAGCATCTCTTCACCAAAACAGAACGCTTCACTTCGTTCCAATAAAAGGCGCCAAAAACTTTATTAGCTTCAGTGTAAATTGCTTGGAAACAGAGATAAGCATGTCATACTATTTTCTATTTAAAATGATTGGTCGATTCGTGAAGCGAAAGCTGTTGGCGTTGTCTCCACACAATCAATCCTTTAGATCTATTGGCTTTCATGATTTTCGGATGACATTTTTCTCTATTAAATCTCTTTTAAGATGGAATACAGAATATTTGGATTATGTTGATAAGTCAAAATATAAAATATAATGTGAGTCTGTCTTTACATTATAGTAACTGTTTTTAGAGATGAGTTTGTTTTAGAAGTTCTTTTTCAGCTTACAAAACAAGGAAATTAAAACATCTTCTATATCGCGGCATTTGCTGTATTATTCAATTGATTTGTTTTCTTGTTACGGCATATCTATCTTTTGTTTGTTATTTAAAGCCAGAAAATCTTGCTAAATTTTAGGCATTTTAGGGCGAGAATAATGCTTCTTATTGATACGAGTTCTTCTATTTAACAGATAGATGCTGGTGACTATCTTAATTCATGCATTTCCAAAGTTTATTTGCCCATATGGGAATATAAGGAAACCAACTAGAATTGAACATTGCTCTGCGATTACAAATTCCGAGCCAACATCACCACCCTTACATCTTATTATACATCACCTGGTATTCTCAACCGATCACATATCCAGGCTCGACATTGCTTAACTTAGATGATCTTACGAGAACCGGTTGTTCATTGTAATATGAACAAAGACTTTTCATTTTATTATGGATTGGTATTGTATAATATATCATGACTAAAATACTTGATTAATGAAAATATGCACTGTTACTATAAATGAAACAATATTCAATGTTTCGTGTTTTCCTGGCTGATAAAACTACCTAAATCTTATTACCCATTAGGCAGCGAGCATGATGCATTGACCTCTCATTGGAGATCAGCGGATATCATCAATTAATGATTTAAACTTTTACAGAAAGATAGGGGCATCATTCATTCATTATTCTAGTCTAAATGATTAATTTGAAACTGTAGCATTCAAGAGTATACTATTTACTAGGATTGATGAGCTTACGTCACTTAAAGGATTATTTGCCTGGAAACAAAGCTCGTATGAGAATCTCAGATCAGTGTTATGTCTGTGGGCATACTTCTCGAAAAAATAGTGACAGCCTCACACAAGGCATAATGGGTGACTGTGTCAAGGAGTAATAGTTAACGAGTTTGTCTCAATAGTTGAATAACCACTAACTAGTTAGTTGTGTGCATTGTGGTGCAATGGATATCGGCTCGGAAGGAGAAATCGGGGAGCCGAGTTCGAATTCCATTTGAATTCCTGGCATTCACTTACGTGCAAATAACTTTGGGATGTGCGTTGTGCTGCATTGGATATCGGTTTGGAACGAGAAATCGGGAAGCCGATTTCGAATTTCAGCTGCATTCATTGCCTTCACTTACGCGCAAATAACCTTGAGAAAGGTATTAATCCGTCTATTACTTCCAGTTATGGGTTAATACTAGGACAGATTGGGTTCTAGTCTACCGCAGAAAGTAATGGCAACCTACTTTCGAGACATGATCGCCCAATCATATATCACGTATAGCACTTAACTAACTGACCCTTGGGAAAAGTATTAACCCTCTAGAACCATTCGTATCATATTTGATACAGTATGAAAACAAGCCTTGAAAGAAATATTTTCCTGAAAATTTTTTTAAGAGAAATATTTTATAAATTTCAAATGAAAGCAGTACTGACTGCTCAGTCAATGAATACCAAATGTTTCCTTATAGGGAAATACCAAATGTTTCCTTATAGGGAAATACTGTATCAAATATGATACGAATGGCCCTAGAGGGTTAATCTGTCTCTTCCTTCCAGTTATGTGTTAAAAAACAGGACAGATTGGGTCCTGTAGCCGTGACTGACAACCAATCAATCGGAGAACGAAATAGTAGTCTACTGCGGGCTAATCTTCTACACACTCTTCTCTTCGTGTATGTGCCCTGTCCTTTCAGGACGTTGGCGATCATGGATTTCCACGTCATCCTAATTATGGCGGCTCTTTGGAGGTCTTTTCCTCTTACACCATGCAACCCTCATTCCATCATCCACCTGATCAGGTCCTTCCAATATGTTGTCCGATGCCTTCCTCTGTCTCTTTTTCTTTCTATCTTGCCCGTCAGTATCAGGTTATCCAAGCCCTCTTTTCTCATTGCATGCCCAAGGAACTTTAGCTTTCTCCTCCTGATGTTCAGTATTAATTTCCTTTTCGTTTCCATCCTTTCCAAGATGTCACCATTGCTCACATGCTCGATCCATGGTATTCGCAGCATCCTTCTGTAGAACCACATTTCAGTTGTACCTTTATCTTTGATGATACTGTCTAGCATTCACTGCCATATTGAAGAACTGAGAACACATAGCAATCCAGTACTCTTTTCTTTGTTTCTAGCGAAACTGTCCTGTTTGTGTTTGAAAAGAGAATCTTAAGTAATATCTGATGTTCTGACAGTAAATATGAGTAAATATCACACGTCGCAATAGTAAATAACATTTATGAAAAAATGCGGAGTTGACACGTTACACCGAGCTCCGGCGCCTGTCAAACTTAAGTCTAAAAACTTTTCGAAGACATCATCTGTTATGCCCCATTAAATTTGGATCAAAGTTTGTAAGAACGAATACTGGCTTTAGTGTTGGGAAACTCTTGATACAGTGACGTAACGAATGCATTGTCCTTGTTGCTAATATACAGTTGTCGTTTATCATGAGACATATCGCAATCAAATGATGAAAGAAATGATTTCCTTTCGTGATAGTTACACTGCTTCAACTGGCTGGACATACGGTACGATTCATAGGAAAATGTTAATGAGATAGTCACATTTTTCCGACGATTTCTTTACAAATTGAGAAGTTTGTTGAATGCAGAACATAATTCACTGAAGCTTTCAAAATGTTCACAGTCCTAAACGGTTAGTTTCCCAGTACGTGGCCAGCCAAACAGAGGAAGCATGGCTTTATTATACTTGGTAAAATATCGCTAGAATATGTATAAAATAATAAAAACACGAATAAACAGAATAAAATTTTGTTTCTTACAGTTTGTCGATAAATATTAGGTAATAATAATGCATAAGTTAACACTGCCCTGACGCAAAAAAGATGTTGATTCATATACATAGAATATTAGCGTACTTAAATTTTAGAAATTCGGAATAATAATAATTCAGTATAATTTTAATTTCCTTCATTTAAATAAAGTCTGTCTGCATTTTAGTATAATTCAAATATTTACACTATTTACATTGTGTAGACTGTTGTCCTTATTTTTACTGTCATATATATAGTTTTCTACAGACAGATCTGTTTCGCTGTATAACAGCCCATCGGTAAAGTTAGACATCCGATTGCATCTAGGATTGGAAACCGACCGAATTGGCGTCAGTCCGCAATTCTACCTTTTAGTTATAGTCGCTCGATAGAAGAAGGCTGATTGATATATATATATATATATATATATATATATATATATATATATATATTGGGCGTGCATAATGATAATATACACGCTAAAATGTTTGCCTCCTTCTACTGAGCACCAATAGATAAGAGGGAGAATCGCTGACTGACGCCAAATCGGACGGGTTTCTATCCTGGATAAAAAGCAATCGAATGTCTAACCGAACAAACAGATCTGTCTGCGGATGACTATATATATATATATATATATATATATATATATATATATATAAGCAGTTTTAATTTCTGATAGTATTTAGTGCCAGAATTTGATATTTTTGCAGTAGTAGATTTTTTGTCATAATGTATTTGGTATCAAGTTAAAAAAAGACCTTGAATAGAATTAATGTAGAGAATTCTGTCCCTTAGATAAACGGTGTCATAGATGTCATTGTCTCTTCGTAGTTTCCTGAGGCAATTATTGGAATGTCTTTTCTCAGCTTGTATTTCTTAGTATTTCATATTTATATAAAATTTAGTGTAATTTGATATCTGTTTGTACGCAATTTCTTTTTGCATCAAAAATATCGTATTATTTGTTTTTCTTTGTGTTTCTGCTGTTACTTAAGTGCTGAAACCTTTGTTGGAGGTTAATTGCATTATATTGAGTTGACCATCTTTCAGTCAGCTTATGTTTATTCTTGCTGAATTGTTTTATGTTTAGCTGATCTCTTTTTATCCTGTCAATTTATATGCACACTGAAATATTGTTTGTCATGATTAGATGTTTGTGATCATGCGTGTATGCATGCTTTTTAATTGCTTATATTTGCGTGTATGGTAAATCTTTTGTTGGATTGTTCGAGGTTTTTTTCTGTTTGAGGATTGTTTTGTTATCTGTCCGTCACTTTATTTTTCTTTTATTTTTATTCTCTTTCTTCCTTTATCATCTGGTTTTATTTCCGGTCGTGGTTGAGTTTTTATATGTTTTTGTATATGTATGTGAAAGTTTAAAAGTTGGGTAGTATGTTGTGATTGTTTTGTTTTTATCTGAATTGGTAATTAAATAGCAAAGCCTGTATTTATTTGAATGTCTGCCATTTCCATATCATATTGTTTTCTTGATTAATAATTTACTTTGATTTCTAAACTTAATTATTGAAAAATATCTTCCTTACATAGTTTGCAGTTTCTGTTTTTGTAATTCTGTGGATGAGTTTTTTTTTATGTTTTCTCGTTTAATCTTTGTAGTCATGTTATTTTGTTTTTGGCTCAACATGAATTTGATAGTGTTGTGTGGTTTTTAAATCATTCTGTTTAGAAAGATAATTTGTAATGTTAACTCTTATTGAAGTTTGTTTCTGTAGCTCCTATGTAATTTTTTTCATTTTTTGTTATTGTTCCTTGTTATAATGTATAATATTGTTGTTTGCAGTTTTTGTTAAGTGGGAATTTGTCTTCGTTTCGGCGGTTGAATTTAATGATGGTGTTTTAGCTGGTGTTGTTTTTATTAGTTTTGTTAAGTTCTTTCTTATAATGTTGGTTTATAATCATCTCGATGTTGTCAATGCAGTTTTAACAAATTTCAAATGTGTTTTTGTTGATAGTTTTGATAGTTTGTTGTATTCAGTGAAATGTTTTTCGATTATATTGGATAATAATTTTCCTATTTTTGATTTTCTTTTGTTAATAGATACACATACACATTTATGTTTAAGAACGCACATAGGCGCAAACATAAAGTAAAATTAACCAACGCGTATGTAAACACGGACACAACAAATCATAAATTAAAAATATATACACTGACATGAAAAAGGGAGTTTAGCTAAACACAGAAAAAAGGTCAGTTAAACAATTTAAAAATAGGTCGGCTCGTTATAAAGCAAGTAATTGTGCATATACAGAAGCTCGCTTAACGGTAGTTAACGCAATATGAGGCAATTAAAAATAACGAATCCTACAGCACTGACGTCAGTCAGTTAAGTGCCATACGTGATACACGCTTGGGCGATCATGTTTCGAAAGAGACATGACTGACTGGCAGAAGTAGTTTGCCATTGCTTTCTGCGGTAGACTGGTTGCCGACCAAGGCTATAAAACCCAATCTGTGTTGTTATTTAACCCATAACTAGAAGGAATAGGTGGATTAATACCTTTCCCAATGATGTTTTCGCGTAAGTGAATGCAAAGAAATCAACTGAAATTCGAACTCGGCTCCCCGATTTCCCGTTCCGAGCCGATATCCACTGCACCAAAACGCACATCCTACAGCACTGAAGAAAGAGCAAAAAAAGATAAACAAAATTACAATATTCATCAAGTAAAACATTCACGTACACGCAAAGATATTAAATTACACCAAGCTTCGTATGAATACGAAAAGACTGAGAAATGGCAGCAAGAGAAACACAAATGCTCTGAAGAGTGGAGGCATCACAATAAAATCCTCAAGAAAATTCAAAGTGAGCATGACTGAAAGAAACCGCTACTTTACAAGTTTCTCCACATTAATAATATATATATATATATATATATATATATATATATATATATATATATATATAAAGTACGTATATTTTGGCAGTATCTTTTCTTTTAAACAAATTGGGTTAAACGATAGAGACAACATATTATACATTTTCTTTTGAATTTATAAAAAGATTTTCAAAAGAAAATATATAGGACTATGTTGTCTCTATCGTTTACCAACACTTGTTTAAAATACACACACACACACACACACACACACACACACACACACACATACACAAACATATATATATATATACATATATCCGTATGTATGTATGTATGCATATATATTCAAGTTCTCCATAAGTATATGAAGGAAAAATCACTCCAACAAGCATCAGAAGCGGATAACTTGTTCTTTGTCTGCACAGGTTACGCCTTTGAATTATATATATATATATATATTTGGCTAGTCGTGAACATATTAAAACATTTCAACATAAAATAAACTTAATCGATTGATAAGAAACAGATAGAGTCAACACAAAATTGCTACTTTTGTAGTGATATAATATATTTTTATATATTCTAAGTTTTATTAATTTATATATAGAGAAAGAGGCAGTGAGAGGCAGTGAGTTAGAAAGAAAGAAAGAAAGAAAGAGAGAGAGAGAGACAGACAGACAGACAGACAGATTAAGAGGGCGAAATTTAGAAAAGAGTATTTATAGGTATTGTTATTATGCATCTGCAAAACAATAGCGGTTCCACTACAAATAACAGAAATTCTACGAAAAAAAGAATCGTATCGCATGAGCGAATGTATAAGTTAAAAAGCTAGCATCCATTCTGATGAAGATGTTAAATCGTATTTTGTTCCTACTGAAAAAACAATGAAAATACCGATTTTAAAACGATAAATGTATTTCAAATAATAATAATACATACAATAATAGCATTTCCCTCTCCGAATTTCTTTTACAATGAAAATCCGAAAAAACCCTAATCATAAGCTTGGACGCCATCACGAAAGATAAATTATAAAGTGGAATAAAAAATTACGTAGTTTATGCATTGTAGAAAAAAAGCCTATGTATCTTAAACACCTAAATAAACCTAATCTATTTAAAAAAAAGACGCGAATAGTTGACTACATGTAAAAACAGAATGAAATAGGTGCTGAAATACTTAGTCTCCGATTAACATTTTCACTTTTCGTTTTAGTTGTTTATCCATTCATTCATTTACATCTTATAAAATATTATTTTTATTTCACACGCACACACACACGCACACACACACACACACACACACTCACACACACACATATATATATATATTCTTAAATTTATAATTTGAATTCTATTTTTGAATGCCATAATTCACAGTAAATAAATAAATATTGTGATGTTCCTTATATTTTAAGTTCAAAAGAGGACATTAATTTTGTTCTTAATTATTTTCATAATTTCTCCTATTTTCCTTTCAAATTCCATGTTTAGGTTTCGGTATAAACCAAGTGAAATTATAAATTTAATAAATTTTAAAAAGGTACGCCAGATTTATAATATATAACAACTTTAAGCAACCCGTTTCTAGCATCTTCAGTTCATAATCTGCGCCTAATGATCGCATAACGTTATGTTATAGATGTATGTGAGTGAGGGAGTGAGGGAGTGAGGTAGTGTGCGTGGGTGGGTGTGTTTCTTTAAAGTTCATTGCCAAGGTAATGTGGGAGAGCTTTTTATTTATGTTCCTTGCGTTCGTATACGTAGTTTTCTGTACTTTATGTAAAAATAGGCCACATATTTTGTATGTCCAAAAAATATCATAACTAAGAATAGCCGAGAGTGTGAAGATATACAAAACGTTTGGAATCTTTTTACGTTCTTTATGCACAGAAAAGTAAACCAAACTTACACGAAAAAAGCAAAATATATGTCAGATCTTTAACCCAGAATTGTTTTAATCGACTTAAATGAAACCTGTATAAAAGAAGATTATATATATATATATATATATATATATATATATATATATAGTCATCCGCAGACAGATCTGTTTCGCTGTATCACAGCTGATCAGTACGGTTAGACTCCGTTTGCTTTTTAACCCAGGACTGAAACCGACTGAATTGGCGTCAGTCGGTGATTCTACCTCTGGGCTACGAGCGTTCGGTAGAAGAAGGCAGACTTTTCATCACGTATATTATTGTACACACCCAATAGCCAATTCATTATTGAATGCGCGATGCCTATATGCCGGAGTAGCTACTGTTTTTCAAAGTATCACATTCTTCCAGAGTGCTCAATTATGGTGTGAGTGCGTAAATACTATATATATATATATATATATATATATATATATATATATATATATATATATATAGGTAATACGTATTTCACAGCAAAAAACCCTCTGCTCCTCGAATCCAAATGATACAACAGTTAATATTAAAAAATCCAGAAAAAATCACATACAAACACTCACGTGCTCATATCAAAAACAGTATTTGTAATGGTAATCTACAAAAAATATATATCCTCGCCCATGCAATAAAAATATATATATATATAAGATTTTTTCTAGATTATATTACTCTGCTGAGATAAATAAATAAATTCAACATTGAGATCTTTTGAGTTCATCTCTATCGGAATTTACCTGACTTAAATACCAAATATTCTACGTGATATATATATATATATATATATATATATATATATATATATATATATCCTCGATGATTATCAAGAATGTTATCTGATTGCTAAAGGGAAATTGTGAATTGTGAGGGTGAGCTTGACAACGACATTTGAATATCATTTACATTCACGCCTTTTATTACGTTCCGAACTGTGGAATGTTCGAACAAATAACTACACATACTCAGGCGGTCACAGAAACATATATGTATAAGTCTGTAGTGGGTGTTAAGATATGTGCTCGAACATGTTAACATTTTCTAGGGCCGACACCTTACAGCTATATACTGATCTATGGTTGTCTGCCCACCATCATAATTTGCTCTAACTTCCATTACTTTGGCATATTTAAGATTCGTCCTTTGTATAATGCCTCGGAAATGGATCTTAAATGCTGCTTATTTGTTCTGCTTTCATGGAGACCACCATAAATTATAACCCCATTTTAAGCTTAGCTAAATTTGTTCCAAGTAATAATTTGCTTTGATAGGTCTACTAACCAATATAATAATACATGTCACCTCATCGGTTCCCTAAGTTTAATCGTGTAGTAATATATCAATATGTTTATATAAGTATAATTATCTGTCGTTTGACTCTGTAACGATCAGATTAGTGAAAAGATGTATTCTTAATTACAGAGATTAAAAACAATCAGATAATGAAAACCGTTATACAATGAATAACCTCACTTTTAAATATACTTTGATCATAATATTAAATTTCTTCAGAAATTTCCATTCACGCACGTCATTTTCCATAAAGTCTCAACTTCATTTCGCATTCGGATACCAATCATTAACAATGGATCGATTTTACATTAACTGCGTCTCCATGTATAGGTTATCATTTCTGAATTTGTTCATCCGTGGAAAATTTGGCGAAATACATTCAGTCTCATTGAAACGATTCTTGAATAACATGTAATGCTTATCTGCGTGTGTAAAATGATGTTCTGTGAAGAGTTCACAGAAATATATACTGCTATATTCCCCTTTTCTTAAGCACAAAATATATTTTTCCTTTTACAACTTATCCTGTAGTATTCTAATTCGCCTTGATCTTAAATTTTTATTCAGTCTCATCCATCATTCATAATTCTTAGGATTTATGTTCTAATTCTATTGATTATAATCATTACTGGAGTTTTCTATTTCCCCGTGCAGTCATACGCTGAAAATTTATTCATGACAAGATTGCTTTCAGCGATACTAAAGAGTGAGTTGAACATTTAATTTTAAAAAAATGGTTATGATTAAAAAGTCTCCCTGCCCCTTTCTCTCTCTCTCTCTCTCTCTCTCTGACCATAATATGTCTGTTTGTCACTCTCAATATATATATATATATATATATATATATATATATATATATATATATATAAAATGTGCTGATGAGAATTCGACCGGTCAATAAATGTACTACAAAATAGAATGCTTTCAAAAGAATAATATATATATTGATTCTTTAGTTTGTTTTTGGTCAAAATATGGTTAAATCATTTGTATTAAAGTGTTCAATACAATTATATTGTAGAACTTTTGAATATTTTCCATTTGTAAACGACCTATTGCGCGTAATAACTCTTTTACAAATTGAAAAATAATATACATATATATAGTCATCAGCAGACAGATCTGCTTCGCCGTATCACAGCTCATCAGCACGGTTAGACTCCGGTTGCTTTTTTACCCAGGATGGAAACCCGACCGAAATGGCGTCAGTCGGAGACTCTACCCCTGGGCTATTGGCGTTCGGTGGAAGTAGGTAGACTTTTTAGCGCATATCATTATACGCGTCCAAAAGATAGCGCTCTCTAATTCATTCCACTGAATGAGCGATGCGTACATGCCAGAGTAGCTACTGTTTACCAAAGTCTACTATTTTTCCAGAGTGCTCAATCGGGATGTGAGAGCGTAAATATTGTCATCCGCAGAACAGATCTGTTTCGCCGTATCACTGCTCATCAGTACGGTTAGACTCCGATTGCTTTATATATCGTTCATTCAGTAATGAATTTGAACATTCTCGGTTACTGGTCTATGTTTATATTGTATATACGTTAAAGCCCGCCATCCTCTAAAGAGCGCTCAGACCTCAGAGGTAGAATCGCCGACTGATATCACTGTGGTCGTGTTTCAATACTGGCTAGAAGCAACCGTATATATATATATAAATATATATATATATATATATGTGTGTGTGTGTGTGTGTGTGTGTGTGTGTGTGTGTGTGTGTGTGTGGGTGTGTGTGTGTGTGGATATACAGAGCGCCATGTGTAAACTGTCGTTATTTATATTTTAATTTTGTGCATGCGTCTTGTTTGTTTTTGTTTTTCTCAACTGCACGTTATAGTTGGGTCTGTTGGGAAACTGTGAGAAAAAAATACATTCCCCAGAAATTTGAAAACCGAATGCTTTACTGTCTCTCTTCAACATACTAACAATCGTCCCCTTGGGCAGTATAAACTAGGATCTGACTCTAGTTTTAAGTGGCCAACGGTGACATTCGCAGTCAAGAAAGGTTCTCTTTGCCTAAATTACATGAACTTGTTGAGATTTTCTCGAATCTACGGTGCGCTATAATAAAATGCACATTTGTTCAAATTTTGGTATTGCATCGCACACCACCCTTCTATGTCATAAGCCATGACTTGACATTTGAGATTGCCAAAATATATCCGATAGCATAGGATGCAAACTTCGTACAGATTATGCTTTTTCTTTATACCTTTTGTACTACATTCTATGAGTAGTTTCCATGAGATGAGAATATTATTTTCAGCTCATCTTCGTTTATTGTAGACATAATAAGATTGCAGTGCATCTTTATCTGTTTTGCAGCAGAACAATTATATTCTTGTAGGTAAATAATTATGAAGGGAAATAACTTTCACTGTAAGACGTATATAATAGACATGTATTGATTATTTTTTCTAAAAAATAATATTTATTTGGTTTCTAAAACTATTTCTTCCTGTACTGTAACAATATGAGTTATCAAATTAGCACAGTTCCTATCCTAAGACGACAATTCAAATTTGTAGCAAAATGGGACAAAATAATATGCAATTATTTTTTAAAATTTTCTTTCACTGTGTTATTGTTTAAGAACCCTAAGTTTATATAAAAATATATTTTATTTGTAGAACCCTGTTTAAAGATCAATAAAGGTAAATATATAAGAGTAGACTTACGGCTGTCTGTTTATTCGAAAAATTAAATATCAATGCTCATTAAAGTGAAAAATACTTAAAAAGAACTAAAAAAATGCTATAAAAATTAATAACTCGAATTTGTATTGAGAATCATTTCGTAATTTTAAACGATGTATTCAAACCTCAGAAAGTTTTAGTTATAATTTTATGCAGATTTAAGAAATTGTTCCATCTTTATTGGATCTATTATAAATCGGCAATTTGATGTTATGAAAAACCAGAAAATTGCATTTTATTTCAATGAGAAAATTATAATATTATGAACATTTGGTCAAACAGCAAAATATATTGTATGTATTTCAATCATTTTCATCTTAATACTGGCTCTTCTTAATATCCTTCAGCAATATAATCTCTATTGTTTTTCTTAAGTTTTTTTAACTTCAGCAGGTTGAATTGCAGACATGGTGTTTTTCAAATTGCTTCCCGTGGATCAGCTTTGTTGTCACACCGTTTGACATTTTCATATTGTTTGACACTTTCATATAATTTCCACATTTCACAGTTTCATAGAATTTTGCTCATATTTAAATCGGGACTTCATGGTGATTATTCACATATCTTCTTTCTCGTAAATTTTTTACCCTCAACAAATTTGCTGGTAACATAAAATACATGAGGGAATCTTTTGTCGTGCATAAATACGCCCTTCATTTTGAAACTACAAGGCTGGAAATTTTATCATTCAAATATTCCATACCATCAAATCGCAAGAATTCGCTGTGTCCAGTTTAGCGCCTTCATCGATTTTCAATGGTTTAAAATTGGTTTGGCCCACAATGCTCATATCTCACCCGCTGCCTATTTACTGCACAAACATATTATGAAATCTTTTCATATAGTGTATTTATCAGGATTTTCGAGTGCCAGCCGAAAGTTATACTTAAAGATTATTCTAGAATAGTAAATTTGCATGACTTTGGTGGCAGTAATAATTTTGAGATTTCGAAATATATTCTTCACTGAGGGAAGTTTGTCTAGGAAATCTCTTGACAGATACCAGTTTGTTAAGTATTTTACACCATTTGTCTCTCTTGACTTCCTGAATTCTAATTGCTTCGTTATTAGTCGCTTTTGTTTACGTTCACATTGTTGCATTTTACATTGGTTCTAGTCAATTTATATTTTCAACAGTCCTATTTATTTTTCGACAATATCTTCGAAGCATATTTGATATCAAAATATGAAGATTAACTCGCTCAATAACTGCCTTATTTCTGTTTTTTAGCCTTTTCATTACTTATATTCCAGTATAAATTATGAAAAAACTTAAAAAATAGTGTTTGTTAGATTTCAGTCTTAAAATAATATCACTTTATTCTTCTTAATAACTTTATACTGTTGGCGCTTCAACGTAATGTAATGTTTACCAAGTTTGTCTCGCTATATCAGTTGCCACTGAATAACAATATTTGATAGAATTTATTTTGTAAGACAAGCTTGCCAAATATACGATTTTCATTAAGTGACCCATTCTTCCGGCCTTGTAGCACGTCTAACTTAAGCATAAATTTATAACACTTTAAATAAATTGAAACTACATATACATTTAAATCAAACTTCTTTTTGACTTCTTAATAAAATTTGACGAATATTTTTCAAAGACATTTTGAGTTAAAGAAGTTTATCTGATTTGCGCTATAATTTCAGACGGAAAGTACATATATATATATATATATATATATATATATATATATATATATATATATTGTGTGTGTGTGTGTGTGTGTGTGTGTGTGTGTGTGTTCAGGAGAGTTTAAAAGAGCTCAGATTCAACTAAGTTCTAACAGTTGCAACGTTAGAATTTTCCTCAAGCCTGTGGTAGTGCGAAAATGTAAATATTTATGTGATTGGATAGATCAGGACTTACTAAAATCTACCCAAAACTTATTTGTTGATAATATAAATATAATAGCATGATACGAATTCAAAAATGTCTTAAACATAATGGACGCATTATTAATAAAAGAGAAAAATTCAACACTTAATATTATTATCTACGAACATTACAAAAATTCACTTACCGTCTTTTTTAAACTGTCGATCTTTTTGACAATTCATTGTAATTTTTCATATTCGCACTCAAAAAAGCCACTTTTTTATAAGCCGTTCAGTCAGTTTAGTTTAGGTGCCATACGTGATACACTGGACAGAAGATTATCCCGCAGTAGGTTGCCATTGCTTTCTGCGGTAGACTGGTTGCCGACCATGGCTATAGAACCCAATCTGTTCTGCTATTTAACCCATAACTGGAAGGAAGAGACGGATTAATACCTTTCCCAAGGGTATTTGCGCGTAAGTGAATACAATGGATTCAGCTGGAATTCAAACTCGGCTCTCCGGTTTCTCGTTCCGAGCCGATATCCACTGTACCACATATCCACTGTACCACAACGCACATAAGCCGTTAAATTACCCAAAAACATTGAATATTGAAACGCGTATACATGTTCTTATTTTGTGCGATGTGTGGTTGATCCAGCTTGAATTTACTTCTGTCATCGTGTTTTGTCATGCCTAACAAAAGCAGAATGCGTGTTACTCTTCTGAGCCATTTTTACTACTCTGATCATTAGAAAAGGTATCTTCTCGGAAGCCATGAAGCAAATTGCCTCTGTTAATGTCGCCTATTTTCAAATGAAGAAGAACGAGTACATCTTTCATGGTATCAAATAGTATTTCACCAGGAAAAGACTCATGCCAAGAAGAGCAGACTAAAATATGTTTTAACATACGTCAAGCAATTTCCATTTATTCATAAATGAATAATTGCAATTTTTTCATCACTAATATTATAATGTATCTAATCTAGACTTTAATAATTTCATATATATAAATATATATATATATATGGACGTTAACAATTTCATATATATATATATATATATAGAGAGAGAGCGAGAGAGAGAGAGTCATCAGCTACAGGTCAGTTTTTCAGTATCACAGCTCATCAGAACGGTTAGACATCCGATTGCTTTTTACCCAGGATTGAAACCCGATCGAATTGGCATCAGTCGGCGATTCTACCTCTGAGGTAAGGGCGCATGCATTCCTGTATTCTTATGCCAGTAGTGAGAGGCACTGGCACAAATTATTGAAGCACCTAATACCCCAATAACATAATTTGTAAAATTTGATTAAACTATCAAAACCAGTTATATTTTTATGTTTGTCGATTTAATATTAGTAAAAATTTATTTTGCTACTTTTTAATTATTGCAAAATTGGTATTTATAGATTTAAAATAAATTAGTGTCTATTAAAATCAACGGTCAGGACCGTATAAGAATTTCACTTAAGTAACTTCATCCTATGATCAACGAACTGTTTTCAGGGGATTTGCTATCTTTCAGCATGATAATGCAGCACTTCATATAACTAATGTTGCAGCTGATTGGCATGAGTAAAATATATTATCTGGTCAGGGCAGTCTTCAAATCAGAGAATTATTAAAATTTTATGGTTCATTGAAAAAGAAAAAAGAAAACACATGAGGCGTTTATATCCTCCACCCCATTCATTCAAAGAGGTGCAGACTGTTGTTTTAGCTGAAGATTAAAAAAATGTTTCTTTAGAAAAAATTCAATCTTTATACGAGTCGATTCCACGCAGAATTAAAGATGTAATTACTGATAAATGTGATCCAACTTCATACTGAAATAAATTTGCATGGCATTTTAAAGTGATTACATTATTCTCTCTACCACCTCTCCTCTCGCATTCAACTTGTATGTCAACGATTGTTCTTTCTTTCTGTTCTAAAGCTTTCAAAAGTTTCGAAACTGTCGTGTGAGAAACTCTTAATGATTCTGCAAGTTTGGCTTGCACTTTAATTTTTCGTCTTCAAATTTTCTCTGCGCGCCAGAGCATTCTTTAACTTCAACATCAAAATCATTACTTTTAAAGCGTCTAAACCACTCTCTGCATGTCGTTACGACATCGCATGATCGCCATAAGTTTCAGCAAGAATTTGGTGGTTTCAGTTGCAGATTTCAGTTGAATGAAGTTGTACAATAAAATTCTTGATAAATACACTTTCTTTGGCACGAGATCCGACACATTTAACTTTACGAAAAACTAAGTTGTTTGCACTTCAGCGAATGATATACAATGAAGTTAAAGTTTGCTTTTAATAATTTTTTTATAGATGCGTTACCATCTGAAATAAATGTATACAGTCCTGGAAACGCCATCTGTTAGAAAAAGGTGAGGACTTATTCAATATCCTGATATATATATATATATATATATATATATATATATATATATATATAACCACAAATATGGTATTGGTTATGTAGGATCAAACCAGTAAAAGGCTTATTTAAAAGAAGTTTAGGTGAAACCTAGTTAGGTTGGTCTGGCTCATTAGGCGTTATCTATCTATCTATCTATCTATCTATATATATATATATATATATATATATATATATATATATATATGTATATATATATATGTGTTAAACGTTTTGGCATTAGAGACGAACATTGGTAAAATAAATGAATAGATTTTTTTAATCATGCATCCACTACTTCTTTTACATAGCCAATACCATTTTTGTGGTTATAAAATATATATAGATATATGTGTGTGTGTGTGTGTGTGTGTGTGTGTGTGTATGTGTGTGTGTGTGTTTGCGTATATATATATATATATATAGTCATCCACAGACAGATTTGTTTCGCTGTATATCAGCTCATCAGTACGGTTAGACAACCGATTGCTTCTATGTAGGATATTTTTGTCTGTGTGTGTGTGTGTGTGTGTGTGTGTGTGTGTGTGTGTGTGTGTGTGTGTGTGGCAATACATCTGCGTTAGATTTTAGAGTTTTCTAAGCAGCTATTATATAATAATTTAAATTCATCTCTAAATTGCCTTACGCCGCTCAGCAACAACGAGAAAAAAATTGAAAACACCCGGGATAGAACTCATTTAAGTTGAATCAGAGCTGTGCCATCCTAAAATGCAATTTAATGTTGCTGAATTGGCTCTACTTGTCAAAATATTCGACATCAATAAATTTCAGTGATTTAATTTTCTCCGAACTTACTGAACGTAAATTATCTCTACTCGTCTCTTTGTATATGTTAAGAGAAATAACTATACTCAATAAAATGAATTCTTCACTTTCAGCAGAGAAAATTAATTCCAGGCAAATTACATACGGACAGAGAAAAAACAAATGGCTATCGTTAAAATATATGCACATGGATTAATTGTATTCCTTTTTCATTCATCTGCATGAATTTGAGAAAAAAATAAACTATTTTTTTATTTCTTCTGAACTACTGAAATTAGGTATTATTTAAACTATTTACGTTGTCCCGGACTTTTGTTTTCATATATATAGCCATGTTTACGACATTTTAGCCGTTCTATGCTCCGGTTTTCTTCTGGTGCTAATAAATTTGAACCAAACATTTTTCTTCGATCACTGAAGTATATCATTCTCAATTTATGCGTGACCTCCTTTTACTTAACTCTCTAAGTTGCGTGTTTAGCACTATTGTAACCTGGCATTGAACTCACAATTCTTTGGGTCAAACAACTGGTACTAACATAACTGGGCATGTGTTCTTGAAACCATCAGTGTATGAATTTCTGGTAGTTAGAAACACTATTCCTCAGTAACCATTTTTACAAGACCTCATACTGAAAACTTTAACTATAATGATTTTCTCAAACACTCCAGATTACTGGTTCCAATAATCTAATAATGTGTATCCTTAGCTATTTTATGCTTACATTATTTCCAATAGTATTCTCTGACAATTATCTCAACTTCATCCAATAGGATAGTGTGATCTCTTTTCTCCCTTCATATATGTCAGCTATGCCTGAAATTTCTATCTTCAGTCGGGTTACGGGTTCTTGCAACCTTACCTAAATAAGTGGCCCCCTTTTTTCTTTATATTCCTTTTCCACAGCTACATAAAATGGCGTACACACAGTCATGTTTTTCTCTTTTAGAGGTCTTACTCTGGATAGGTATCTATGATGTGTAGAACCAATTTAAAAGTTTGTTGATGTTAGATTGACCACAGATCATTTATATTTCATCCGATAACCCCTTCACAGGGCTAGGCAGATCGAAGCTACCTTCTGAGAGTTTTTATCCTTATGCACCCTCCCTTCTACTTTCATTTGAGCTGTTGTCATATACCCTGTGTAGTTGTTACATAATAGGGTACTTCTTATACCGATCATTTCTCCTTCACATGTCTCTGGGTCGCCGCTTATGATCTTTGCTTGATGATGCAGGCAGTCGACGATCTTTTTCTTTATAATGTATGGTTTGTGGGTGTTGAAGTTGAGATATTGTCCAATGAATGTAGGGTTGCCCTATACGGATGTTTTGAGCCCCGCTCTGTTCGTGATATTATTACATTCAGAAATGTTAAATTGTCGTTTTTTATTTCTGATTGTGAATTCTATCAATGATCTTATTAAGTTTACATAATCAGGTAGCGTCTGGACCTGGTCGACATGTGGCCTGAGAATGAAGGTGACATCAACGTACCTCAGTCCTAAAGTTTGCTTTAATGCTATGGATACTAATTCCATCTCTTTGAAGTATTCTATGTATAAGTCAGGCAATAATGGCAAGCAAATTGCTAAGCCTTCATCTTGACCATGTATGTCTGATCCCATTCCGAACTGTCGTGTTTATGTGCAGAGAGTCAGCATCTTTTTCAGGTTTGCTGGTCGTATAGTGAAGCATTCACCTAGGAATGAATCTGAGGTCAGTCTTTCGCTGACTACCGGTTGTGCCTCTGCCGTCGGTATGTTGGTAAAAAATCTCTCCACATCTAGGGTCATCATCTGGTTGCATTGAATTGGAACATCTCTAATAAATCTAAGTATCGAAATAAAGGGTTTGGTTCTAAATTTTTAGGAACTGTAGAAGGCATGTGCGTACAACTACCGAAACGTCGTAAACATGTCAATAACAACGAGTAAAATAGTCCGAACAGTGTAAATAATATAAGCATTTATTTAAATTCAATAGCTCTTTTATTATATATTATTTCTTTATCCTATTAACCAGGTATATTTATTTAAAATTGAATATTTTTTTAAATATTAAGAAGAAACACTTAATACCGTTGTTTTTGTTACGGATATGAATGAAAGTATACAATCCAGAGAATTCTAACCAATCTACTGTTACTAGTTTGCCGACAGTATTTGTGTAAGAGGCTCTTCCTTTATATCGTTATACGTTAAGTACAGAACTTTAATCATGAACTCTAAACGGTGTCACAATGACCATGACCTTTTCTTCTACACATGTAATAAATATACAGTAAAAAGGACATCTTTCATATATTCGAGATTTTGCAAGAAGAGAATATCAATCTTAATTTGATGTAGAGATTAAGATCAAGGTATATCATGTGCTCTGCACAATGATTGTAAGAATTAAACTGAAACCCTTAGCTTTAACACCTATGGTAATGTCAATGATAATTTGGGTACAAATGGTTTAGCAAGTGCCCAGAAATCATGAATGATGATTGCTACTTCTGTATAGTGAATATGTCAGTATGTGGCTATTACAAGAATTCGTGACAGTATCTTGTTATCGAATTTGTGTGACGGTCATCTCGACATTGTAGTGGTGATCTCGTTCTAGTTTTTATCTATCTTGATCAAGATGATGACAACATGAATATTGAACATTAACGGAGGAAAAATCTTGCTTCCGCAACAACAGACCGTTGTGTATCATTCGTATTTGGGATATTTTAAGACTGCAAATTGAAGCTTTTACAAAAAAAGGAGCTGAATGATGTGGTTTGTCAATAGAATCAAGCTTTCCCAATAGAATCAAATGAGAATATTGGTTCCTGTCTTAGTATCGTGTTATTGACACTCACGCTGAGATAGCATTTTACCGTAACAGCGACGAGGAACCTGTTCGTTATTTTAGTGATGTAGACGACTTTGTAATTTGAAAACAAAAACATCAAATGACATCTTTTAAAATGGGACTACTTAAATAGGACCAACCTGAGTGACGTTTATCTACTGACAGCTCTAAGCAAATTTTGAGCATTGTTGCAGAATGGTGGCAAGTTACCATTTTATTTTATATTGTTTGTTTATTGTATCAGCCTGTGATATATGCTTTATTTAAAATTGTATAAGTCTCTAAATATTAAGAAGAAACTCGTTCATGTTACAGATAGATTTGAGAATACAGAGGCCAGATAATCCTAACCAATCTGCGGTTACTAGTTTGCCAAGAAATTTTTATATCAGGCTCTTCCTATATATTTATTTATCTCTATACTAGCAGTGTAGCCCGGCGTTGCTCGGGTGTAATAAAAGCTTTAAAACTAACCCATGGGCCTGGAGTTCAGACACAGCCTAAAGAATATTTGTGTAAAGTCTGGTGAGAATCGGATAAAAATTGTGGATTTTATAAAGGACATACAATGAGATAAACAGACACACACACACAAACATCTTGCCTTTTATGTTTTTATATATATTATCGATTTTCTACACCATTGTAAGAACTGCAATCTTGAAACTTTTGAATATCGTTTCTTGCGTCTTTCTCTGTGAGTGTATTAAATTTGATTAAAATCGGACCTATGCTTCTATAACCCGAGTTTTTCGATTATCGATTTTCGATGCTTATCGGGGGTACCTCAACACAAAACTTAGCTGAGAACACTGGCAGACGTTTATAGTACAACTGTGTAAATTTTCAAGAAAATAGGTTCAGCTGTTTCGGAGTCTATAGGTAACGGACTCACATACATACACAGACACACACACAGATACAGTTCCATTTATAATCAAGTTTAGATTGTAAGTTTTTAGAACATTAATCATAAAACCTAAACGTTGTCATAATTACCCTGGTGTTTGTTTTCTACGTATATGATGAGTATTCACTAAAGAGCATCGTTAAATGTTCGAGATTTTTTCAATTGTCCATTCAGGGATCTTGAAGAAGTTCTACACGAGTGTAATGCTTTTTCGAAAAAAAAAAGTATTATATAAATTTATGGATACGTGTTGATTTTGAAATTGGTAAATGCTGGAGAATATCATCGATGAAGAAAAATCTTGAAGCAGCGGAAATATGTTTCTACAGAAGGATGCTGCGGATACCGTGGACCGAGCATGCAAGTAACGATGAGCTTTTGGAATGAATGGAAACAAAAATAAAAATAATAGTGAATATCAGTAAGAGACGACTGAAGTTTCTGGGACATGCAATGAGGAAAGTGGGCTTGGATAACTTGATACTTACAGGCTAGAGAGAATGAAAATGAGATAGAGAAAGGCAGCGGATAACATATTTGAAGGGCCTGAATAAGATATGGGGGTTGCGTGGTGTAACAGAAGAAAACATAGTAAAAGCCTCCAGGGAGAGGGAGATATGGAGAACCATGATCGACTACGTCCTGAAAGGACAGTGCACGTAAAAGAAGAAAAATTTTAAAATTCCGCGTAGTGGTTTTACTATGTATCTATGTTTCGTGTGTTTCTGAGATAGCATGACCAAGGATCCGCATTGTGTAAAAAATGATAGATCTATTCGTGAAGAGGTATTGTAGTATCGGAAAATGTCATAATGTAACCGCAGATTTTTTCCACAACTATATATCAAGTTAAGCCTAATGATACAATTTTTCCGGGTATTATTAAATGATGGTGCATTCTTAAGTTATATCTGCACAGGATTTCTTCGTCTCAGTAACGAGAAAATGTAGTAACGAATTTTTGATGGGACACTAATTAGAAAACTGAATAAAGAAGATAAGTTGGTCTCCATTATAACTAAGAGTGACGCCTTTGCATAGACTTCTCTTGTTGTAGTTTTGAAATGCATCCTGGGCAAAAAAAAAAAAAAAAAAAAAAAAAAAAACAGCGCATGACTACCAGGAACTAGTCAGAGTAATGATATTAAGAATAATGATTGCAACAATAATGACTATAACATCTACTATCCATTTAGATATATTACCTAAAAGTCATGGAAATGTAAGTGAAGAACAAAGTGAACGTTTCCACCAAGATATCAAGTCTATAGAGAAGCCGTAGCAAATCCGATGGAACGTCCATATGATGCCCGATTATATCTACTGGAGCCTTATCTGTGACTGCACTCGCGAAAATTAGAAAAAGAAAGTCACACGAGTGGAACTTACTTCAGTTGAAATAATTTACCTGGAGATCTTACGATAATTAGATTGTAAGAGATAATGCTGAAAAAATGGACTTATTCTGTCAAAATATAGCTGCAAAATATTTATTGCTAACTTCTTTTTCATGTGCTGTGACCCCTCAGGACGTCAGCGAACATGTACTTCTACTTGTCTCTATCTCTTGTAGCCCTAAATATTTGTTCTCTTGGCATCACTTTTAAGCCCCGCTCTTCCATCTATTTGCTCAGAACTTTCAGGAACCTTTGTGTTGCATTCCCCTGCCTCTCCTTCTCTTTATCCGACTTGCAATATTACATTTTCAAAACCCTCTTCCTTTACATATCCGAGGGAACTAATTTCTCTCTTCCAGATATTTAGTATTAGTTTTCATCACGTTTGCATCCTTTACAACATCTCATCGTTGCAAACGTGCTCCATCAATGATATTATCGACATTTTTCTGTAAATGCCGTCTAAAATGACGACAACATATATATTGATGTACCTGATATTAAGTATCTTTCATTACGACATAAGACAAATATGTCTGATTAAATAAATTACAAACGTTATATCCGCTTATTTTTAGTAAAATCTGTTCATATTCACGAATAATCTTCCGTGTATTGTAACTGAATGATGTGAAAAAGGCGCTGTTACTTTAAAAGATGTATTTAAATTCTAGTTCTCATGTTCTTAATTACTACAACTTCCTTCTGAGAACATCTCCCGAATGCAAGTAGTAATAAAGAAATAACTATAAAATGTGTTGCTATGTATTCTTGTAAAATCATGTTATATATTACAGTCATTTTCCTGCTTTAATCGCAACGCTTAATAGTTATTCTTTGCGTTCATTCGAACGTGAAAACTATCCAATATGGATATAACTTTTTGTGTTGTAATTACACACACACACACACACACACACACACACACACACACACACACACACACACACACACACACATATATATATATATATATATATATATATAGATTGCGGTCTCTGTTATAATAAAGAGAATAGATTAAATTACACATTTTGCTAGTTTATTTTTGTATGAAATTTGATTGTAAATCATATTTCAATTTTATATTTCTTAATTAACCTCTTGTATTAAATGAGGATACTGCTAGAAAATTTTCTGTCTTTATTTTTGTTATTTTTAAATAGTACATTTTGTAAATAAATATATTTTAATTAGTCATATGCAATCAGAAAAATTCAATAAACACAAATAATTTATTCAGGCTTGTTTGATTAAAAATTAATTGTTTAAATAGCATAATAAATATTGTTTTGTTGAAACATTTACGCACTATTAACCCAGCAATCTAAGTTGTCTCATTGTGTACAAATTTGCAGGTAAGAAAAAAGCATTTTGATAACATCTTAAAAACTATAGCCAATTAGTAAAAATTATTCTCCACGAATTCGGTGACCTAATATACCCCAGAAAAATACAAATCTAATATTCTTAAAATAGTTTTTTCAGCCAGTGTTACTATTATTATTATTATGTCATTTTTCATCATATTTCGATTTCTGCTTTGGTCTCACTACCAACCAAGTCTGCGGGGAGACCTAAGGCAGGTAGTGGCGTGTTGTTATGGCTCCATTTCATGTTTTTCTATCTTCCCTATCATCCTCAGCATTACATAGATAAAGTTTTCCTTAGTGTGTGGGCTGTACTTAATAAGACAATTTTTTGTATGTCTCTTAAGCTGGGGTTTCCAGGGATTCTTTCAATGTGTTGTTTTGTTCCATTTTTTATCATTCCAAGTGCACCTACTATCACTGGCACAACTCTTGTTTTCAATTTCCACATTTTTTTTTTCAATTTCCAGGTCTTTATATTTTGACAGTTTTTCAAATTCCTTGATTGCTATGTTACAATCCGCTGGACAAGCCATATCAATTAATAGACAAGTTTTCTCCTTCTGGTTTTTAACAATAATGTCTGGCCTGTTTGCTTCAATTTTTCTGTCTGTGTAGATGGTGTAATCCCATAGAATGGTTACATCTTCTATTTCAGTAACCGGTGCTGGATGATGTTCATACCAGTGTTTGTTTACAGCTTTTCCATAATGTTTGCACATTGTCCAATGTAAATATTGTCCAACTCTATCGTGGCGATTTTTATATTCGTTTGGGGCAAGCACAGAACAGCCTGAGATTAGGTGGTCTATTGTTTCTTGGTGTTTATCACAAAACCTGCATTTTGGATCCATATTATTATGCATAATATTTGCCTGAAAGTTTCTCGTGAAAAGATTTTGGTCTTGTGCTGCAAGTATAAATCCTTCAGTTTCAGACTTTAATCCAGATGCACGTAACCATCGATGAGTATTAACTTTGTCAACATTGGATTTATTTGCACGTACTGGATATTGGCCATGAAGAGGTTTGTCTTGCCAGCGCTGTTTCATCTTTTCATGAGCTTTATCTTTGGCTTTCATTTTCATATTTTTTGCCGCAATAGTTGGTTCTTGGCTTCTGTTTTGCTTTTCTACAGAATCTACTAACTGTAATTCTTGTTTGTATTTACTGCCTTCTTTTATTATATAATATTTTTTCTTTCTTTCTTCATGTTGCCTTACTAATTGTATCATCCAATCCTTTGTTGTTTCTATGTATGTTAGTAAGCCAATAGTTGTTGTCTTGTATGACAATTCCAGCTGAATAAGACCCCTTCCACCTTCTTTACGGGGTATGTATAGACGGTCTACATCAGCCTTTGGATGATGCATCTTATGCTTAGAAAGAAGCTTTCTTGTTTTAGCATCCATTCGTCTGATGTCGTTTAGAGTCCAGTTTAAGATGTTGAAGCTATATTGGACAACTGGGATTGCAAGGCTATTAATGGCCATAACTCTGTTCTGTGAATTTAATTCAGTTTTTAATATCATTCGTAGCCTTCTATAGTACTCTTTACGCACTATTTCTTTCATTTTTTTATGGTGAATGTTTTCGCTCTCATTTACACCTAGGTATTTGTAAGCTTCTTCTGGTTTCAATTCTTTTATTGTTACAGCAGGGTCTAGGCTAATTGAGGATGTTTCTTGTATTGATCCACGTAAAACTGTAGCTTTAGCACATTTATTCAAATTAAATTTCATTCCAATGTCTTCGCTGAAGCATTTTACAGTTTGCAGAAGACCTTCCAGCTCATTATCATTCTTAGCATAAAACTTTAAGTCATCCATGTAAAATAGGTGGCTTATTTTCTTTTGGCCAATTTTATAACCACATTCTGTCTTATTAAGTTGACTGGTTAGTGCTATTAATGAAATGCAGAATAGTAAGGGAGATAAAGAATCACCTTGAAACATACCTCTTTTGATGTTTATTTCATCAGACTTATAGGTTCCATTTATATGATTGAGGTAAAGGGTTGTTTTCCATATAGACATGCACTGTTTGATGAAATTGATGATGACGGGCGATATCTTGTATATATTTAAAGTCTTTAAAATCCAGTAATGTGGCACACTATCGAATGCTTTTCGGTAGTCTATCCAGGCAGTACTAAGATTTTTCTTTGTACTGTAGCAGTTTTCCAGGATCATTTTGTTAATTAGCAATTGGTGTTTGCAACCATAGCAGCCACGTTTGCACCCTTTTTGTTCAGGCGGTATCATGTCATTTCTTTCTAAGAATAAATATGTTTGTTTTGTTAAAATAGATGTTAGTAGTTTATATGTTGTCGGAAGACATGTAATTGGTCTGTAGTTTTTCGTGTTGTTTGTGTCACCATTCTTGGGTAGAAGAAATGTAATTCCTTTTGTCATCCATGCAGGAATTTTAGTGGGATCGTCAACCATTTCTTGGAGTTCTTTGGCTAGTTTTTTATGTGCTGCATTTAAATAATATAGCCAAAAGTTAGGAATTTTATCTGTTCCTGGGAATTTCCAATTGTGTGCTTTTTTTAGTGCAAATTTAACATCATCTTCTGTAATTCCAGACCATGTTTGTTCGGGTTTATTTTTCATTCGTTCTATCTCCTGCGTAATCCAATGTACTTCCTTGCTAGGTTCTTTAGGGCAAGCCCATATCTTTTCCCAGAACTGTGTGACTTCTTCCATTCTGGCGGGTACTGTCACTTCAATTCTTTTTTTACCTATTTCCCTGTAAAATCTCTTTGTATCAGTCTGAAAGATCTTGTTTTGTCTGTAAAATCTTGCTCTTTTTTCATAGCGTCTTATTCTTTGAGCCTTCAGTTGGATTTTTTGCTTTATTTTTTCTTTATTTGATAAGACGTCATTTTCATTCCTGATGTTATATTTTTTTCGGCTCTTCTTCTTTTCCTAGTTCTTACATTTATTCCTCTACTCAGTTCATCCAGTAGTGACAGTTCACTTCTTAGTTGTTCGATTTCTTTTTCGATTTTTCTTTTCCAAGGTGGATCTTCACGTCTGCGTGACTGCCTTGTTTTTATTTTGATGTTTAATTTTCTTGTTGCTGCTGTTGCTGATGCATATATTACTTCGTTAAGATTTGTATTCGGGTCTTCATCCAGTATTGATTTCAGTGCTGCATTGTACAATTTAATAGTTCGGAGGTTTTGTTTTGTTGGTTGGAATTTTGGGAGCTGTTCACTTTCCTTCATTTTAATACTTTGTATTTGACTTAGCTGGTTTTTTATTTCTATCTTGGCTTCCTGTATATTGTTCTTATTTTCCGTCAAATAATTATCTTCGATGTGTTCTGAACTCATTTTATTTTTGTCTTTTAACTGACTCAGACTCAGATCGCACCTTTCCAGCACTTTTAGACTTACATCATTATCTTCGCAGTGATTTGCGTGTTTCACGGTTTCACTAATTAAAATATCTAATTAAAATTTAATTAAAATTAATAAAATGTTTTAATTAAAACTAATTAAAATTTTTAATTTAAATTAAAATTAAATTAATTAATTTAATGTAATTAATTTAATTAATTTAATTAAATTAATTTAATTAATTTTTAATTAAAATTAAAATTAAATTAATTAAAACTAATTAAAATTTTTAATTAAAACTAATTAAAATTTTTAATTAAAACTAATTAAAATTTCACAAATTAAAATATATTTTAATTAGTCATATGCAATCAGAAAAATTCAATAAACACAAATAATTTATTCAGGCTTGTTTGATTAAAAATTAATTGTTTAAATAGCATAATAAATATTGTTTTGTTGAAACATTTACGCACTATTAACCCAGCAATCTAAGTTGTCTCATTGTGTACAAATTTGCAGGTAAGAAAAAAGCATTTTGATAACATCTTAAAAACTACAGCCAATTAGTAAAAATTATTCTCCACGAATTCGGTGACCTAATATACCCCAGAAAAATACAAACCTAATATTCTTAAAATAGTTTTTTTCAGCCAGTGTTATTATTATTATTATTATTATTATTATTATTATTATTATTATTATTATTATTATTATTACTATGATAGATTTTGATGGCAAAATTCCAAAATTCATGTTTGACTACAAACATGTTAATCATAATACGGATGCAAAATTGGAAATCAGACATGTTTATTAGAGTCATATGAACGATATATGCTGAAAAGTTTTGACAAAAAGCAGTAGATAGCATAATCGGGAGTGTTTCATTTTTTTTTCTTTGATATAACTAGTCAAGGTTGGTAAAAGTTTTTTGCTAAAGTTCGTAGTTACTATTTCAGTCCAGAGGTTTACATGATGTTCACAAAATTTTTCTTCCTTTTCCCATAAAAATTACATAGTCGCCACTGAATGACTATTCCATCATGTTTATTTTTCTACTCAGATGTTGCCGCCAATATTCAGCCTCGCAGCAGATCGTCAATAGCGTTATTATTAACTTTATTATTGAATAAGAGAGTAACAAACACAAAACATGACCAGGAGGTAAACATAAACGAAGCCAAAAATACCCACTGTTACATCTTGCTTGAGAAGAATATAAGCGACACATGAAGCACAGCCAATCATCTGCTGTATTGTAACACGTTTTGATAAAAAAAGCTTTGTTTAATCTTGTAGAGTTGAGTCCCAGTGAGTTTAAGTCGATTTAGCTCGTCCGTCTAATCGTCGTCATATTTCTGCTATTATTATCATACTTATTATGTCCTTTGATTTCTGTTTCATACATATTTCTATCCATTTCGTAACTAGAGACAGAATAGAAGTAAAGACATCATGATACTTCAAACTGAATTTTTGAATAAGAAATATCACACCCATTTTATATAGATAAAGCTTTCGTCTTATGTGAGCTGTAATTATGTGTACAATTGTTTGCGTTTCTTTACCATAAATGTTTAAATCGGAAGCTTTTCCAATCAATTCCATGCTTCCAACAATGTTTAGAATTATTGATGTTCTCATGTGTCATATTGTTTGAGATTCCATTTAAATATTTTTTTTATTTGATAATTTTCTGAAGATCTTCAAAGATACATTACAATCTACATAGACTGCCATGACAATAAGAAACCATATTCTGTTATTGTAGTCTATGATCACGATGTCTCTACGATTGTCTTTCATTGATCTCTTTGTGTGTATTGTGAAATCCCATAAAATTGTTCCAGGTTCTATATCTCTAACCATAACTAGGTGATGTATTTTTGTTGTTTTTGGATAGATTTTTTTATGAACTTCAATACGATGTGCAGGAATACTATGTCAAAAAGAAATCACGTTATTATTATTATTATTATTATTATTATTATTATTATGAAAAACATTGACCTGAATTTGATTTGTAATCTCATTATGGGTCATACACAATGACCTACTGCAAGTGAAGGATGTATTTTTGTTGTTTCCACTTAAACTGATTATAATTTAATAATAAAAATAATTGACTGGACAAATCTTTTACAGCTTCAATATCTAATAATCAATGCATTAAGAGAGTGCCACAACCATCATCTCTTACTTTGTTTACATTATTTTTTGCATTATTCTTACCGTGCCTAAGAATTCCTCATTCTGCAACTGTTCTACTGGAGATTCAATGCAAATTATATTTATCAATGGCTCTATTCTACCAGGCCTGATGAAAACCAGAAGAATCGGGAACTTCAAATGAAATAACATAGGAATATTATTTAGTATTATTATTATCATTATCATAACAGTATTTACATTACTGTTATCATTATTAATATCAATAATAATAGTAGAAATATATGTAATCTAATGGAGAATGTTATGAAAAAATAGATTACTAGAATAGAAGCTGGCAATTTCATTGATAATGTCATCAGTTTCATCACATTTTAGGATTTCTGTATTAAATATAACATTATAAGTACTTTTAGGGTTCCTGTCATTCAGGGGATCCAAATGCCCCAAATTAAAATATTTCGAATATACGCTAACTTAATTGAAAGCTTTTAGCTAACTGCTGCAACACCGTCTCCATGCCTTGAAGACTTACTACATTATTCTCAAAATAGCCACTTCAAACTACATATCCACAAAAAGAATTATAGTTCCTATCCAAATCAACATTCGGTAAAACCATACATGTTTTTATTTCAGTGGTTATTAAATGAGGATACGCAGCATGTGGTAATTCACGTAAAGAATCACATACGAAAACAGAATGCTGTTTTCAAAGCATCCAAATAGGTGAGATGCGATTATTTAGGCCAGACTATAAATGCCTTTGGCTAACGATGCCTGGAAAACAGATTTTATATAAAGTTTACAATTACTAAGAGAATCACAAATAACAAGAAAACCAAAGACACGGAGATCGGCAACGATATTAGCTGAAAGATTTATTCGACACTAAGGCAAGAAATCAGTTCATATATAAATATTTTGATAAATCGATCCTGACACACATTTAATGATAAATGATGAATGTGAACATAGGAACTAAGAACCGATTGGTAAATATATTGAGATAAAATAGGGTTTCTCAGAATTTATCGGCTCAGAACTCTTCCTTGAGTATTTCAATGACCAAACAATAATTTGAGGAATTTGTGAAACGATTTGTTAGGATTGTTCGACTTCAACTGAATGTGTTGAACTGAGGGTACATTTTATTGGTCCAGGTCATTTTTCTTCTTGAGGAGGAGAATATTCGTCACTTCTTTGGAAATACGTAGGTTTAGTGAATTCGTCAATTCGTATTCACAGGAATATATATCGAACCCTGTATATTGAATACGGATCTACCTATATTTTATCTATCTATCTATCTATCTATCTATCTATCTATCTATCTATCTATCTATCTATCTATCTCATGTTGTTCATATCTATCTATCTATCTATCTATCTATCTATCTATCTATCTATCTATCTATCTATCTTTCACTATATCTATACTGTCAATCTATATATTGACTAATTTTGTCACAGTTCATTTATTTTACTTAGTGTAAACATACTAAAGTAATATTACAGAAAATTAGAGGTTTTTATTGGTATAAAATTAATCAGGATAGAAATAAAAAAACATTTCATTTTTAATTATTTTTATTTCCCACTTTATGTGCATTCATTTTTTCGATGCATAATTGACTTGGCAGGATTCGTGCAGGGGTCTGCCTAATTTCTATGATAAACTGCTTTGCATACATAGGTGGTAGAACAAAGATTGTCAGACAATTTAACCTAGAAGTAATTGATTCATACCTTTCTCAAGTTTATAATCGTTTTTAAGTAAGAGAATACAACAAACCTGTCTAGAATCCGACCTCATTCTAAGCTGTCATGCATCGTTTCATTCGCACATTCTTATGAATCCTGGTATTCTCAAACGTTCACATACATGGTTAATGAACCGACAAAAGTTTTCTTATTTACGTTTATCATAGGGGAACCCATGTTTCAGTATGAAATGCCGTAAGCAATCATTCTACAACAAATAGAAACAAAAACAAAAAAGTAATTATTATTAAGTATGCTACATTTATGGATAAAACTGCTCAATATCCTATGTAGACCGCAGATAAATAAATAAAGTGGATACTGAGGTGTCACCGAGAAGCCATAGCCACAGTCTGTCTCATACCTTTAGATTGAGTTTAAGAATAAAAAAGGTGCCGCTGATTGGTTTTGACTGAAGTGTGCACACAGACACACACACAGTTACACACAGACTTCAATAATATGAATGACACATTTTATACTTGTATTAATCATATATATATATATATATATATATATATATTATTGGGTCAACAATCTCACTTTAGTGCAAATTTCATTAAATATAGTTTTGCTATTTGTTGATAATGTATGCATAATAGCAGCATCTACATGCAATGAAGATTAAAGATAATGGAGGCATTACAAATTTTTATTAAATTCTAAACTTAATAATAATATCAATTATGAACTCGTTAACAATGCGAAAAGTATAGCCGAAAGCGCTCGAAAGTACAACGCTTTGAACATTTCTTATATAATTTGAATTCTGATGAGAAAAATATCAAAAAACGCAAACAAATTATATAAAAAAATGAATGAAAATATGCATTGTCTGTCATTTTACTGATACCTATATATATATATATATATATATATATATATATATGCTATAGTCATCCGCAGTAGCTCATCAGTACGGCTTAGACTCCGATCGCTTCCTAACCCAGAATTGATATATATATATATATATATATATATATATATATATATATATATATATATATATACCAAGGAATGCTCAACACGTCATTCAAATTGGTTATTAATTATAATTCATTTCATTGAGCTAAATTGGCTCATTTCATCAGACCACACAATATTCCTTCCATTTGATATAAAAAAAATGCCGGCATAAACATTTCCTTTAACTGAAGAGAAAGACAAAAAAGAAAAAAGAAAAAAATAAGGAAAAACGAAAAAAAAAAAAGAAAAAGGAAAAGAGAGTCAGGACAGAGACATTGCCGTCATATCAGTTGGGGGTATTCAGACCAGTCGCGAAGATGTTGACCACTAAGTCATTAACAGTCTACTTCTAATTCCATGGATACGTATGTATGTGTAAGCCCACAAGTTAACCTACCCATGTACACTAACAAATATCCATATGCCCACATGCGCACACATCTCCACATATACATGCAAATGTGATTTTTTTACGCTTACACATACATACAGAGCTATACTTATTCTTGCCTACATATGAATCTTGCTTTCGTATACTCACATATATGGATATTATAAAGATGGGATTTCCAATTGTATAAATAATGTCATATATATGTAAGTACGCTAACAATTCTCACACATACTCCCAAATTACCCATATACGTTCATACTTACATACATCCTCTTACATACTCAGAGATGAATTCGCACACCCACATGTATGCATGCACACATATAAATGTGTTCTTTATACATAGATTTATCTATTTATATACACATACAGTTATTGTGTTCACATACACGCCAATTTATGAGGAGCGAATCTATGCACACATGTATACATAACCATATATATATATATATATATATATATATATATATAGATAGATAGATAGATAGATAGATATATAAATGAATATAATTATGTTACTATACAAGCAACTTTTTATATACCCCTATGCATAAAGAAAATGTAAGCCTGTGTACACTTTTCCCTCTACTTTTAACTCCCAAACGAGGTGGTATATTTTTCTTTCATACGTCTTAACAACCATTACAGATATATATCCATATATACCGGCATAAATCACTCGGATCTTGATATTAACTTATACAAATATGTGTAGAATGATGAGTAAATGAAGGTATGAACAGTTCAAGAATGCCCAATTGACTACATCCAAGATGAACACAATCCACATATAATCAGTTGTTCTCACATGATGGCAAATTATATACATAATTAGATCCACTCTTATACATGAAATAAACTTATACATAGGTGTCAGCCTATAAAACAATAACACATACAATAATAATATAAATATGCACCAGATTATAAATAAACATGCACAAAATTAACATATTATCCTTACAATTAGGTTCAACATTATACACGTGAAATATTTAGGTGGAAGTCATTATAGTCTCCAATCACTAAGCCATATAACGAAAGAGGTGAAATTATATAGAGTCGACGACTGACGCCAATTCGGTCGGGTTTCGAGCCTGGGTTAGGGAGCAATCGGAGTCTAACCGTACTGATGAGCTGTGATACGGCGAAACAGATCTGTCTGCGGATGACAATCTATCTATCTATCTATCTATCTATCTACCTATATATATATATATATATATATATATATATATATATATATATATATATATATATATATATATATAATGCACACACACACGCATATATATATAATACATAAAATGATATATTTAAATAATACATAAATACATACATATAAACACACACACGTATATATATATATATATATATATATATATATACGTACGCATATATATATATATGTGTGTGTGTGTGTGTGCGTGTGTGTGTATGTTTTGCGAGTGTATTTATAAATACTTGTCTACACTGTTAATCGTAAATATTAATGCGGTCCATTTATTTTTTATTTTTTATGAAATAATTGCAGCATGTAATAAATATGTTAGCAAAGCAGGAGGTAATCAATATATACTGAAAAATGCTTTCCATTTGCAATAATTGTAAAACCAAAATAAAGCATAAATCTCCACGCTTAAAATTAATGAGTGGTTTAAATTAATAATCTATTGCGCATAATATGTTACCTATAAATCATTCTTGTTCGTTCTTGGTTAACATTGTTTACGGTAACACAAAGAATTTTCCAAATATTTTTGGCAGACTTTTGCCCAATCTTGAAGATGCTGCAAGCTATTGGGTTTTCTTTATGTTAACGAAATATAAGTTCCATTCTAGAATCTCCCAATTATTATTGTTTTTCATTTGGCCATTCATTTAGAACTTCTATGTATCTGCCGTTATGGCCACTTCAAAATATGATCCCATGACTCATGCATAATCGGAGTGGTATCCAGTATCAGTTAATTTTCTTTTGCTGATCTTACCTCTGCTATTTGACATTCTCTCCCTCTTCCACTGTTTTCTTATATAAAATTATTTTTAAACTTTCTACCTCTGTTGCTATATGAGCGATTCCATCTTTTCAATATTTTTAAGGTGGTGTTCGCATTCGTATGTTGCCTTTGCGTAAATATCTAAACTTATTTATAAATGGAACTTTGTATGTGTGTGCCTGTGTGTGTGTCCGTTACCTATAGACGCCGAAACAGCTGAACCAATTTTCTTGAAAATTTACACAGTTGTACTATAAGCGTCTGCGAGTGTTCTTAGCTAGGTTTTGTGTCGAGGTACCCCAGATAAATATCGAAAATCGATAATCAAAAAAATTGGGATATAGTAGGACTGATCCGATTTTAATCAATTTGATACACTCTTAGACAAAGACATAAGAAACAATATTCAGATTTTCCAAGATTGCAGTTCTTACAATAGTGCAGGAAATCGATAATATATATATATATATATATATATATATAATAGGCAATACTTTATATGTATGTCTGTTTATCAGTCTGTATGTCTGGTTTTTTTTCAGCCCTTTTACTGTAGTTTTTGCTTCGGCTCTGGCTCTAAGTAGGTATAATTGTAGTTCTTCGTTTCAACCATGAAACCATTTACTCAGAGGACTTATTTAGCCTTCAAAATTCAGTTTAGAACGAAAAATCTATTTGAAATCGATATAAGGATATCAAAATTTGATTTACATCCATTCATTTTCATTCAGTCTACGGTTTCGCTTTAACTGGAACAGCTATTGCATCTTAGTATTTCGTGCCAACGTCCAAAGAGTCTGAGCTCCAGGATCATGGATTAGTTTTAAAACTTTCATTACACCCGAGCAAATACACGAGAAAAATCGCAAGATCGCCAAGATCGCCAAGAGGCCCTGACGAGCCGTTGTGCGAAACCGCGGTAGGTCTTGGCGATCTTGCGATTTTTTCTCGTGTGTTTTTGCTCTACGTCACTGCCTCTTGGTTAATCCTTTTTGGTTAGTTCTGTATCGAGCACTTTTCTTTCTTTGTGGTTCGTTCCGTTTGAGGGTTTTTTTTCTTTGCTGTGAAGTACTGTATGTATTGTCGGTGCTCCGCAGTTTTCTTTTTTTTTCCCTCATTGTCCAAAGCTTTATAGCGGCGGACAATAACGGAGTTAGATTCTGCCGGTTATTCGTGGTCCTAAAAAATTACTTGTGTAAGATTTTAAGATTTGGATACGTACAGAGCCGATTTTATTATTATATATATATATATATATATATATATATATATATATATATATATATATATATATATGTATGTGTATGACTAATATATTATGCTCTCATTACGATTGATCTCTCCGGAGAAGGAAATTTTAAAAACAGTTTCCACTTCGGCTATAATGCGTGACTCTTCAGAAATGAATTGAGTTCTCACGGTGACTGGCGTCTGTATACACTGTTTACATACAAGACGTTAAAATTTCCCTTCTCTGACACTAGGTGCCGATGGCTTAGGGAGTAGAGACTCCGACTAATACCAAATCGGTCGAGTTTCGATGCCAGCAAGAAACAAGTGGATATGTCTAACCACAGTGATGAGCTATGATACACCAAAACAGGCTTGTATGTGGCTGACTAATATATATATATATTCTTCATTTGTAAACGAGTTATTGCAATTACCAAGAGAAAGAGTATCAAAATTAATTTTACAAATATTTGCTTAATATTTAAGTTGTTGCAAATTATTCGTTTTTCTTCCTCATATTTATAATTTTATCTATAATTTTGTTTTTTTATTTTTTTGTTTCGGGTTTCGACTAAAGTGTAAAAAGTATATACTTATACTGGAATAACTTATGAATGTATGTGGCTTAATTTTCATGGATAATTGCATAAATATATTTCATTTTCATATTTTTTACCGATATGTTCACTTTACAACCTACTATTTCAAATTAATCCTCATTTTTTTATTATACTGTTAACGTTTTCAACTGTTCGTGTTTCCAGAGTAACTTCTATAAGTAATGATACTGGATTTTCTATAATTAGGAGCTGGTCAGTCTTTGTGAATATCTCGCGCCAGTCCACAATTTTCAAATCAGGATGATCTTTGCCTTCAACTAACGTCTTACATACACAACACTTTTTCAACCATTGATCTTAGGAAGAGGATTTATACTGTTTTTATACTGTTAGCAGTTTAGTTTAGATATTTCGAACGCCTTTGAAGCCAAGCATGACATATATATGTGCTAAGTACTTAATATATAGATTTCTAACAGTGAATATTTCTTACACTATCATCCTGACATATTAATGTATAGTGACATTTTAAATAATCCAATTATTTCCAACATAATATTCAGCAGCAATGTTTTCAAATTTAACCGAACACGCACTTAAACATCTGGGAAATAATAAGCTAAAAATAAAAATAATTTTCATGAAGGAGTGTATCCGTACCTGAAGCTGGAGCAGAAGATCTGCATAACTCCTTCTCTATTGTTATGTTTCAGATGTCATTGATTAGAAATATTATTTCTCCATGCGATTTGTCCACCACAGACTGACCACCTGCTAGAGATAATTACTCGAATATGATGCACTCAAATGTTAAGTTGGCAAGCCAACTCATAGCAACGCCTCATTCTCATTACTCGTTTCTCGATTACTGAATCCAATGAAACGAAATAATTTAAATCCAGATCAATTCATAACAAAATTAATTAGATTTAGTTGTCTGGTTTAGTTGCCTGGTGATGGATGTGGATTTTGGTGCAGTGGATATCGGATCAAAACGAGAAATCGTGGAGCCGAATTCGAATTGTGGTTGAATTTCTTGCGTACCCTTACGCACAGATACCCTTGGGAAAGGTATCAATCCATCTCTTCTCTCCAGTTATGGGTTAAATAGATTTGGTTCTATAGCCTTGGATTGCAACCAGTCTACCGCAGAAACTCATGTCAACCTACTGTATGATAATCGTTTGCCCAGTCAGTCATGTCCCAAGCGTAATTCATATATGACACTCATTGATATTCATATACTTTATTATTAATCGATAGTTTAGATTTGATGGGGTTATTTTGATTTGACCGAAAGTTTTATAGTCTTCCATTTTCTCTATTATAATTTTGAGAAATTTTGTGGAATTACGGCAGAAATATGGTGTTTAATCGAATTCGTCCTAGTTATAATTATTGTGCATTTGGTTGTCAATAACTATGAAATATTTTTTTAAATGTTGTCTCTAGCAAAAAGGAAATATGTAAGAATATTGGAAAAATAAAAAAAAACGAAATAAATTCTTATTTGTCATTTTTAACGAGACTTCTTCTAAAAGAAACAGTGCCGCCCCAACACACACACACACACACACACATATATATATATATATATATATATAGGAAAGAATATTAATAAAAAGTTTTGAATTTAAAAACGTACTTTTTTAAACAGTATTTGTTTATTTTTATAGTGTTTTATATTTCAGACCGCCCTCGGTCCTTCATCAGAAACAAGTGATTTTTAAATTAGAATTGGAAACGTATTTTTACGATGGCGTCCTAATACTTTTTTGTTTACGGACGTGCCGCATGCTGATTGGTTTATCGACACCACGTGATGTAAACAAAAAAGTATTAGGACGCCATCGTAAAAATACGTTTCCAATTCTAATTTAAAAATCACTTGTTTCTGATGAAGGACCGAGGGCGGTCTGAAATATAAAACACTATAAAAATAAACAAATACTGTTTAAAAAAGTACGTTTTTAAATTCAAAACTTTTTATTAATATTCTTTCCTATACATATTAAGACAGTATACGTGGATGATCATCACTATATATATATATATATATATATATATATATATATCAGTTAGGCATTGAAACTCTTTCTAAGTAATATTCGTCTGTAACTTCAAAATTTCTCAAGCATCATTTTCGTTAATGAACACCTTTTACGTGGGCTAGCACGCATCCGTCTCGTCTTATTCTCGTTGATTTACACGACGTCTTAAAAACTTTCTACTTTCAATTGGGATTTGAATTCGAAAAAGAGATAGCTGCAAAGGGATGCATCTGGGGAATATAGCGGCTTTCGGAAATGGCTCTCCAAGTATCGCTATAAAGAAGCAAAAACGTTATAAACTTGTGCGCATTCGTGAGTGAATTCAAGGTCAATAAGTGCAAATCAGCTTAAAGCTGCGTATTTTTCTTCTTTATCGTCACTAGAGTCCAGATACTTTTCAACTCACCACGTATATATACACGCTGGGTAAATTATCGCAATTTTACGTTTTTAATTTCACGTATGTGTGTGTGTATTTTTTTTTTTTATATAAGCGTTTTACCCCGAGCAAGGCATTTCGCTGCCACTACTATGCAGGGGGCTACATAGAGTGAAGAAAGGGTGGTTAAAAATTAGAAATGTCAGAGGGTAGAGTTGGGTAGATGAGAGTGTTGGGAGAATAATTGGAAGTTAGTGTGATAGGAGGTGTCTATTGACCCTACATTTAAACACCTGGAGATTGCAGCTGTCGGGAAAGCAGACGTGGAATGGAATTCCACAGGCGGGAAGCGCGAGAAAGAAGATGTTGAAGTAGAAATTGCGGTTACATTTTATCTGTTTAACTGTAAAGGGTGGGACCTAGTTGCTAATCTAGTGTCTCGTGTAAATTCGTGCTTAGGCGGCACCAATGATCTAAGTTCATCGGAGCAGAAGCCATGAAAGTATTTGTAGAAGAGGCACAGGGAAGCCACATCACGCCGGCGTGAGAGTGCTTGCAGCCGGTCTGCCAAGTCAGTATCAACCAAGTTACAGATTCTCCTTTGTATTTTGTCAAGAAGCCTAAGGAGAGTAGCAGGGGTAACCGACCAGACGTGTCAGCAGTACATGGGCGGATGGTAGATTTGTATATGTGCAGGATAAATTCAGGCGGGAAAAACTTCCGGGCCCTGCACAGAGAGTCGACTTTCATAGCGGCAAATTTGGCAGTGGATTTGATGTAGTTATCACATTTGAGATCCGCCGAAAGTGTAAGGCCAAGGAGGCGTAGTGTTTTACTCTTTGGGAGGCAAGCCTGTTCCATGCTAATGGGAGGTAGATGCGATTGTCTATGGTGGTTAGTTGATAACAGCTTCGTTTTAGAAGCATTGAAATTTACTAGCCATTTCCTAACCCAGACCACTAGGGATTTTTCAAGCTCGGCAGCGAGGTTCGCTTTGTCGCCCACACCGTGTTTTTGATCGAAGCGAGAGTAGATTGTGGTGTCATCGGCTTACAAGCCTACTTGGGATCTAATGAGTTTTGATTTTTTCGATTGCAGAGTATAATAGGCTCGGGTAGCTAGCGTCTGTGATAAAATGAGCATTCCGACGCAATTCAATGCGCCATAAATTTAAAAACGGAATACTGTACTGCTTAGCATTCTCGCCGGAAATCTATTACTAACATTTGTGAGCGTTTGTATATTAATATAAGAATATTGAAGAAGTTTCGGAAAGAGTTGAATGAGTATAATGCTGATGACGAAGTTGATTGGAATGGTCATTATTGATAGAGACTTTAAGCCTCCATCATGTTCCTACATAGTACCGTACCTGACATAGATTCCTGCTTCACGTACTTTCAGGAGGTGGTGCTGACCTGGGTTAAGAAGTAGTCTGATGAAAAACCTTTTGTCTATCACTAGGACACTGCAAATTGCCACACCAGCAGGGTGGTGCCTGTCAGACAAATTCTGCGACTAACCCCACTTACATCTGGCCACATATCTCTCTAGAATGCAAAAATTATGTCAGCATTTATTAACTTCTTTAGGGAGACTTTCCAGAAAAATTGCATGAAATTCCAAATTCGTCTTCAGCGTTTCAATTTATTTTTTTTGTAATTTTTGTAAATATATCCGTTAAAATGAGATAGTGATATTTTCCTGTTAGTGTAATTTAGACGACAATTAATCCATTGCTCCATATGTTTATATCCTTCTACAAAACATGATTTCATTCTAGATAAGAGAGCACAGTCTAACACGATGTACAAAAGGAAATCGATTAAAAATAAGAAGCGATAGAATCAGACTGTATTTGAAGAGCTTTCTCTGCTAAGAAACATGACGCTACCATCACATTTTCTAAAAATATAAATGACTTCTAAACATGTGTTTCCGGGAAAGGCCATGCTTTTTTCTGAAGTTTTGAAATTCTTCTGGAGATGTTAAATTTTGTCAAAATATATAAAGATCAATAAATGAGAAACAATAAATAATGAACACAACTGTTTCAGAATTTGCGCCATTTTTCTGTTATTATTTATTGAAGAAAATGAGACAGGATGTCACTTAAGTGCCATACGTTATGCACGCTTTGGGTGATCATGTCTCAAAAGAGACATGGCTAAGTGAGCAGGATATGTTTTGTGGTGCAGTGGATATCGACCCGGAACGAAAAATCGGGGAGCCGATTTCGAAATCCTGATGAATTCCTTGCATTCACTTACGCGCAAATACCCTTGGAGAAGGTATTAATCCTTCTCTTCCCTCCAGTTATAGCTTAAATAGCAGGACAGATTGGGTTATATAGCCTTGAATGGCAACCAGTCTACCGCAAAGTAATGGAAACCTTCTGCGGGATAATCTTCTTCCCAATCAGTCATGTCCATTTCGAGACATGATCGCCCAAGCGTGTATAACGTATGGCACTTAACTGATTGAACTGAGATAGAATGATTACTGTTCTTCGCATCTCCTTATATACGGCATTTCAAAACAATGAAGTTGAAGGCTCTCTACAATTTACTGTCCTTCATAGCTCTTAAAATAGGTTGTCTTTTAATTATCTCCCCTAAACCCTCTTCAGCTATCCATTTACACAAGTTGGTTATGTTCGTTAAAGGCTGTTTTTCTCTGTCCTATATTCTTCCATATGCCTAATGGGAAACTTCACAAGCTTCCTTTACATATGTTATCTCGATATTTCAACGCTTTCGCACGCTAAGTAGACATAAACATACTAATTTTATTTTCTATAATCTTCGGCGTTGCTGATACATTGAGTTCACTCAGTTCTCAATATATATATGTGGATGTGTTTAACCACACTGATGAGCTGTGATACAGCAAAACAGGCTTGTATATGGATGACTAGTATATATATATAAGTAATTTATCGAGTTTTAGTTATTACACCTCAACAGAATGTATTCTGTTGAGGTCTAATAATTAAAACTCGAGGAATTACTTAATTATTTCAAAATCCTTCTACTATTTCTTGATTACTTGAACCAGCCTATAATGCTCTGAAGTGAGAGTATTCGTGGCTCTGGAAGGCACCGTCCTATGGGTAAAGGAACTTGGATGTGTTCTACCACGAAATATGTGAACGAGCGGCTGGTCATCGAGAGTCCTTAAGAGTTGTGCTATCCCGGTGATAGTCCTTAAGAGGTGTGCTCCTGAACTTTTCCCTGTCCTCTCTAAACTGTCCTTTCTGCTTCCTGCTCTCCTGCATGCTGGAAGTTCTCTTCAGTCGTTCCTGTATTTAAGAACTGTGGTGAACCTTTGGACCCATCCAACTATCTCCCTATCAGTCTTCTAGCGATATTCGGGAAAGTATTCGAAGCCATAATCAATGCTGAAATAGTTCAACATCTCAATGCCCACAAACACTTCTCCGACAGTCAATATGGCTTCCGCTTTGCCAGGTCCACGGCCGACATGCTAACAACCGTAACGGAGTACATGCTCCAGGCCCTTGATAAATCTGATGAGGCTCGCGCGTTTGCTCTGGACATCTCAAAGGCTTTTGACAGGCTTTGGCACTCTGGCCTCCTATGCAAGTAAGGGGTTACGGTATTACCGGTCGCCTGCTGGAACTAATCCATTTTTTTTAAATAACCGCAAAATGAAGGTCGTTCTGAATGGGCGTGCATCTTCGTCCTACAGCACGAATGCTGGTGTCCCACAGGGCTCTCTCCTGGACCCGACGCTCTTCCTTATTTTCATCAACGACTTCCCATATGAGATCAAGTCCCAAGTAGGCATCTATGCAGATGACACTACAATATACTCCCGCACCAGTAAGAAAACTCTCGTGGCAGACAGACATAATCTTGCCTGCTGACCTTGAACGGGATCTGTGGTGAATTGGGGCAAGAATTGGCTTGTCAACTTCAATGCGTCTAAGACCAAGCTGCTGTCTGTCAACCATCACAGGCAACCTCTTCTGCCTCCCGTAAGCATGGACCAAGCGAGTCTCCTTGAGAGCAACACACTGCGCCTTCTCGGCCTTACCCTCTCCTCAGACCTCAAATGGAACCACTATGTTGAATCCATAGCTAAGAAGGTTGGGTCACTATGTCGATCCAGGTTGTTTTTTCCGCCGGAATCCATCCTGCATATATACAAGTCAACCCTCCGTCCGTGCATGGAGTACTGCTGCCATTTATGGTCTGGCGCCCCTGCCGTTCTCCTCAGTGTTCTCGACAGGCTCCAAAGGAGAGTCTGTCATGTGATAGGTACTGATCTGGCGGCTCGACTGCAGCCACTTCCCCATCGTCGAAATTTGGCCTCCCTTGTCTGTTCTATAAGTACATTCATGACTTCTGCTCAGACGAACTTATGTCAACAGGTGTTTACTCGTGTAACCAGATCGGTAACTGGGTCCCACCCATTCACAGTTAAGTTAGCCAAATGCAGACGACAATTCTACTCCTGCAGCTTATTCTCTTGCACTTCCCGCCTGTGGAACTCGCTCCCATATTCTTGCTTTCCTGACGGCTACAACCTCCAGAAATTTAAATGCAAAGTCAATACTCATCTAGTAACCACTGAACTCTAGCTCTCTCCCCACCCCCGTATAACCTTCCCTTTCTCTCCACTTATGTATCTGTCATCGCACCGGCATTCTCAGCTTTCTATTGCTCCTTTCTAACTAGTTTGTACTTCTCTTTCTTTTTCAATTAATCTTTTTACAGTTATGTACCCCCCGCTCATCAGTGGCATTTCTGACTTGCTCGTGGTAAAATGTTTCAAAAAAAAATTCATTACCTCTTCGTCACCGGGGCCCATGGTATATCTGGTATGAAGTTTGATTTATAACGTAACTGTCTAGGGTTTCAATTCCTGGTAGTGGATGCGCACTGCAAATGGATCCCAAGTATAGGAAAAAACGGCCGTTTTGTCCAGTGCTACTAACATTCTGTTGGGGTTTAATAATTAAAACTCGGTGAAATAATTAATTATTTCAAAATCCTCCTGCTATTTCTGCTTATATATATATATATATATATATATATATATATATATATATATATACATTTATTGACGTACCACAATATATTAATTAGGTTTCCTTTGTTGTATACGATCACAATGACCACTTAGGTCAGTTATATGCAATAATTTTGTATGATATCGATTCAAGTAGAGAGCGAAAAACGTGTAAATATTAATTGATCCATATCACCACTATAACAGCCCACACATTCCTGATATATTTACGATATCTCTTGCAACATAAGCTGGTTCTTGCGTATTAATAGACCTCTCCACTCTGCATCAGAAATGATCGATTATTCCAAAGTCGGAAGAACAAGTGAGAAAAAACATTATTCTAAAAATCTCCGAAATGATTCATGTATCAAGTACTGACATCCTTTATATAAAAGCCTCGTGCATTTAACTGTTGTAATAATCTGCTCTTCTTGTGGCATTTAATATCAATGATTAGGTGCGTACTTTCTCGGCACAGTATTACGTAGTGGTGAAGGTTAAAGAAAGAATTTAGTTGATCCATCGGGTCCGAGCAAGATCGGCGAATATATAAAACCACTAGCAATCATGCACCACAATAATGTCTGCCAGTATTTCATGAGAACAAAAATCTGAATCGTCGGAATATGCGCCAGGTCAAATTAAGAAAAACGGGTCGTTGAAATTATATTCCTGGCAAAGCAAACACAAGAATACGGTTCCAAATCTTCATGAAGATACAACACTGAGTTGACCCACTGGAGATGAACTTGTTAATGCTCCATTGAATGTGAAAGTTATCTGTAAGATCTAACATAGCCAGTTGGATATAAGCCACTCTGATTAAACATTTGACTCAAAATGTATCACCGTAAAATAAGCTTACACACACACACACACACACACACACACACACACACACACACACACACACACACACACATATATATATATATATATAAAGAAATTAAAATAAAAAATATAATTAAAAATAACATATATATATATATATATATATATATATATATATGCTGATTAGGCAAATTAAGTTAAAAATATAATTAAAATAAAAAAAAATACAAAATGCCACAATATTGGTTGAATTTATTAGAGTGGGAGGTTAGTATAGTTACAAAAGTTGTGGGTACAAATCATTTAATATTAATGTAGTGATATATGTATAGACATCAGGAACTCTTTTTTTTATTATAATGGGACAAAAATGTTGCCAATATATTATTCTGGATGCGTTGAAATTGAAATTACAACAATAAAAGAGTAAAATATTTGCCTGAATGAGTTTTGTTCATATACAAATAAAATTTTGATATAAGGAAATATACGTTAGACCATAATTAACGGTCTTTCTTATCATAGAAAGCATTATCAGTTAATTAGTTAATTGCCATACGTGATATACGCTTGGACGGTCATGTCTCTTTCAATCCATGACTGATTGGGCAGAAGATTCTACCGCAGCAGGCTGGAATTTTTTCTGTGGTTGACTGGTTTCTAACCAAAACAATATATCCCAATTTCTCTAGCTATTTAACACATACCTGGAGAGAGAAAAGATAGAATATTACTTTTCCAAATGTTATGTTTACGTAAGTGAATGCAATAAATTCAGCTGGAATTTGAAATCGGCTTTACGTTTCATATATCTGTTGCACCACAAAACAAAACCTATTATTTATCATAGGCTTCAAAAACATTAGCTCTTTATCATAATTTAATGAGAAATCTGGCAATATTATTTTTGACTTAGAGCCCATTATAGTCAAACAGCTCAAAATGTGACCCAAAGAAATGCGTTAATAACATTGCTCTCTATTACGCTGTACACAATGGGTGGTAATATATCCTGTCATACAGTTCCGATCATTGATGACAACAAATATATCCTATATTCAGAAATTTCAATGTCCTATCCATCTGATTCTCAATAACATGCCCACTTGACAACAGACACGAGTCGTCTTTTTCAATAAGCAGCCTAGCTAGACTGATGTCAAAGTATAATTGTGATAACTCTAGATATTTTTATGATGTCACGTACCCTGACGCCATTTTAATTATACTTTAAAAACTAAAAAAATTAATGCTTGTTCTTACAAAAATCGAACTATCAACATTTATGTGTTCATGACAAGTGGTCGGCATCATGATGGGTGGCAATATACCCCGTCTTGTATTCCATATATAAACTTTCAACCGTTGAGAAAGTGATACCAAATATACGCCATGTTCGTAAATGTAATTTCCTTTTTATTTGATGTTCAATAACGATTCGCTTAATTACCAATTCGCACGTGTCATCATTCTAACAATTAGCCTAGCTTGATTGATGTCAGAGAAAAATTATAAAAATTTAATCATTTTTATGACGAAACCTTACACCATTTTAAATTAAACAGGAATTATAGGTTTTTAAAAGTATAGGGCAGTAATTTTCTTTTTATAAAAATACAAGTATTAATTCTAGTTTGAGACCTAAAACGCTTAATGCCGAGAGATTCAAAAACTGAATAATGGGCAGTTAAGGGATGATGGCAAGATTCGCGGTAATAAATACAGCCCTTTATTTCAGGTATAGATATTCTACCGTGCATAAAGTGTTGCCGAATATACAAGTTTAGAAATGTAATTTCCTATCCATCTGATACTGACTCTCATGTCCAGCTCAAACTCCAATAATTTTTACGTGTTGGGATTTACAATGAGCAGTCCACTTAGCCTGACGGCAGAGCACAACTAAAAAAGCTCTAGATATTTCCTTGACGTCAAGGCAAACAGCTCCACTTAAAATTACTTTTGTCCAGCTACCCATAATGCATATAGGAGTGTGCTGGCGTTATATATATATATATATATATATATATATATATATATATATATATATATATATATATATATATATAGTTAATTAGATAGTTTTGTTCATAATTAAATTAGACTAGTGCACAGTTGTATTAAAAAGGGATCAATACAATTATATTGCAGAACTGTTGAATAGGTTTTATTTGTAATGACTTATCTCGCGACCTGGGCGATTTACAATAATGCATTTTATCATGTTTCAAAACCTCACGTAACAGGGATCTTTTATGAACGTGCAATTTTTCAAAATGGTTTTATGATCCAAATAGGTATTTATTGGTGTGGTTAAACTTGGGCATAATTTCTGTTATTTCATTTAGCAATTAATTTTTTTGTCTGAGAACAACAAACTAGCTAATTTTTACTCCTGGCATAATCTGTATATTGTACCACAGCTTTCACGTTTGTTTGTTTTTTTACAATGCTTCAAGTTATATCGGGTCTTTCCATATTTTAATTTTTGGTTCTACAAGTGGCTAGTTATTTTTTTTTTTGTGAAATTGAACCGGTTAGGCCATATGTATAAGTATATACTTAAATATCAATAAATTTATATATAACATTAGAAATGCTATCACGAAATCACAAGACATGAGGACTGACTGTTTGATCGTGCTGGCTATGTTCAGACTGTTTATCACACTAGATAAGGTGTTCTCTGTAAAAGTCCGTTCAATATAATTTCAGGATAAACACAACTGTTCCTGAACACAAGTAGACATGCATCTTTTGATACGAATGACCTGCCATCACACACACACACACACACACACATATATATATATATATATATATATATATTATGAACACGCTAAAAATATGCATACCTTATTCGGACGTGAATATATACAAAGCTCTATATGGATAAACATTACACATGGTATTTTTAAAAATAAAATAAATTTTTGATAATGGCTAAAAGTATAGCCAAAAGCTCCCGAAGGTACAATGTACGTAACCACTGGACAATTCTTATATAATTCGAGATCCTAAAGGAAAAATATTAGACGAGCCGAGTATATGAAAAATTATATAAAAAATTAATGATAATAACTTGGCTATGATTTGTAAGGAAACCTGTATGAAAGACAGATTGCTGGCCAATACACAATATATATATATATATATATATATATATATATATATATGTATGTATGTATTTTTATGTGTATATTTAATATATGTATATAAATGAAATATCTTATAATAAGATATAAAGAAATAATTAAACATGTCAAACTCAAGTAACCGTGTTTATCGTTCATTCAGCAATGAATTATAACACTCTCAGCTATTGGGCGTGTATAATGATAATATACACACTAAAAAGTCTGCCTCCTTTTACCGAGCGTCCCTAGCTCAGAGGTAGGATCGCCGACTGACGCCAATTCGGTCGGGTTTCAATTCTGAGTAAAAAGCAATCGGCTGTCTAACCGTACTGATGAGCTGTGATACAGCGAAACAGGTCTGTCTGCGGATGACTATATATATATATATATATATATATATATATATATATGTATGTATGTATATATATATATATATATATATAGAGAGAGAGAGAGAGAGATAGACGCACATAGTTATATATACCAGTGATTAGTGCAGCTAATACGTACGTCGGTGACTATAAAAACAATTTTCAATTAATATGATAAAACAAAAGAATGACTATATATATATATATATATATATATATATTCCTCTAACTCAAAACTTAAATTTTAAAAACACAGTCGACTCATAATCATTGTTTACTATATATGTTTACTATATGTAATGTAATTTAAAAAACTTATGCCTACTGTTTTTTCGCTATTATGTCAATTCAGATCAAAAGTCGTGTCAATTGATTTCTTGTTCAACTTTTATTTTGTCATTATTATTGCCCAGTTCAACCACTGTTCAGGTTTTAACCAAAAAGACAAAATAGTTTACTTGATTTTTTAAAAATATCTGTTTATGAAATGGATAATAGATGAAAATCTTTTTTCTTTTAAATCATTTTCTTCCGAATCAGTGCGTTTGATTTGAGAAACAAACGTATCTATCGAGTTTTTCATGGTTAGAATTTAATCTCTTGATAGTTTCTACAATATTGTCTCATTATCCCTCATCTTTGAATTTGTTTTGTCTATATCTTTCGAAACAGGTGAACATAACCAGATACAGGCACGACTGAGCATTTCTAAAAACAGACACAATTACAAACAGGAATTGTATCTGGCTTTACGCTTTATTTGAACTTTCAACCTCACCTTTCTCTTAATTTAGATTTTCTGGAGCCAGCTTCATTTTATCCATAACGAATGCACATCCCTGTAGCAGATTGCTGAAAGTTAAATTATTAGATAGCAACCCAGTCAATTTTCAAGCTTGAGAATATCTACAAGAAAAATATGAACACATTGAGCTCTTCTGTAAAGATAGTTTTGCTTTGCATAAAACGCAATTCGCAAATATATGTAGATATATTTATTTATCTGTAACACCATATATATATATATATATATATATATATATATATATATATATACCCGAATGGCTCATAGATCAACATTAACTCGTGAAAAATGATCTGTTATATAAACACACGTAATTACATAATCTTTAAAAGGAAAATATTTTTTTAACTTAAAAGATTTACTGGTTATTTAGTGCCACTAAATATTTTTGGAGTGTAAGAACATTTTCGAGATAAAAATAACTTTATTAATACACTTTCTAGTAGTTAACTCATAAATGAAAGGAGAAGGGATTGAGTCCAGCCTTTCCGAAAAGAATTTGCGCGTAAGTGACTATAATCGAAATTGGAAATCGGAGAAACGTATTCCAATTCCGAGGCTTTACATATTTTTTCACCCACATATTCAAGCTCATATGACCAAGTATTTTGAAATGATCATTTATAGCGGGCTATCCATTCTTTTCCACTTTATAGTAAGGAATCCGTTCTAGTGAAGGGTAGTATTATATTGTTGGAGATTGACGGAATTTGGCCTTGTTGTAGATACATCCCATAAAATGATTATAAATCATAAATCAAGAAAAGCAAATTGAGTTGAAAAATAACATTTTATATATACACATATCAATTAAGGTTTTTACAATTAAAGTAATACCTGAAGTATAGATCCAACGGACGTTAAAATGTTCATGGCAATAAAATTCTGAAAAGAGAATTAATGCTTAGGAATGTGGGAGCGTTGTGAGTAAGCAATATCTTTGATGTATTCGCTCCTTAGATCAGTAATTAGTTTTGAGACAACGAATGAATAGAGAAGAGGAAAGAGAGTCTAGGATAGTAACCCACTTGACTTAGGTCAAGGGGATACTGATTACACTCATCCCTTTCAAGTCTGAGTCTGTCTGTCCCGGCATGCGTAGGTCTGTCTGTCTGTCTGGCGATGTTTTCTGTATCAGCCTTTTATTTCGACTTTTTGTTTTGCAGATCATTTGGGAATTCATATCCGTATTTGATTCTGGGCTTCCCATTGGCCAATAAATAAAATTTGCGTAGGCTCGCGAACTGGAAATTTAATATTTAATTAATTTTTAGTTTTCAACCGGAACATTTGCCCGAACCCAGATGCGCACCGACGACTTTTGGTCATGAGGGTGCAAACATCCGGTCCCTCGCTTTTTGCTTAGTCGGTATCACCACACACTTATATATATACTGCCCAAACTTGACGTTCCTTAACTTCGGTGATCTTAGGAGAACATTAGCTTTTATATGACATAACTGTTCCTAAGAGAAAAAATGATTTTTTTACAATTTACATATTACTAATATTAATTCATGTGCCTGATTTTCTTTGACTGCCATAGACATAACGCCAACATACTTTCAGTTACCAAAGTAAACGTTTCTTGTATTTGTAAACTAAACAGTTTCAAATTTTTGTGTGCATCTTATCCCCTATAAAAGGATAAAATTTCAGAAAGAAAAACGTATTAGAATTAATGTACTAATTTGAAAACCTCTGGCGATTTTTTATATTTCTATATTTTTTTAAGATAAGAACGCAAATAGAATTTACGATTATGTAAATATAATTATTTGGATCTAGCAAAATTCTATTTCTACATCCGGTTCTGGGTTATCGCTTCAGAAGCTTTTCGGATAAGAAATGAGGAAATGACTTGAAAAATATATGAGTATACATTTACAGTCATCAATGAATTCGTAGTACAAGCAGAAGAAAACAGTAAGAAAAAAGATACCAAATCTTTAAAACCAATATATCCTTTGATGGCTAGACAAAAATGCATTTTATTTAAGCTTTCTAGCGTTACTCGTTGCTTACAAATAGTTCTTGAGGTAGTAATGAGAGTCGACAGCAACAAATGAATGTAAATAACATAAATCCCGTATGTTATGGAAATGAACTAAATTTTTATATCCACTTTTCCTCAATAAAATAAACTAATTTACTCTTTACTCTGTTTAGAGAGGTTCGTATTGGTGCATTTCATATTGACACGAAACAACAAATCGGAGAGCGCAGTTCGAATTTCTGTTGAATTCCTTGCATTCATTTACTCAACAATACCCTTGGCAATGATATTATCAGTCTCTTCTCTCCAGGTATGGGTTAAATAATAGGACAGATTAGGTTCTATTGCCTTGGCTGGCAAGCAGTCTACTGCAAAATGCAATGGCAAAATACTGTTAGATAATCTTTTGTCCAGTCAGTCATGTCACTTTCGCGACATGATCACCCAAAGTGTGTATAACGTAAGGCAATAAAATGACTGACTGAACTGAAATATATTTCATCAATTATTACCTGCATTTATTTGTTATTATTAACTTCCTCCTTCATGTTCTAATACCAGTCGTTACCTAATTCTGAGAAAGGTAAATATGATTATTAAGCGCCTGTAATTAGAACAGATTTTAAGGGGCCACTGCGATACTACACCATGCCCTAAATTGATCAAAAAGCCAAGATAGCTGGTGCCGAAGCAACTTTAATGCCCTGTCTCCTATAATTGAATATATTGTTTTAATAAAACTAGAAAGAACGTTGCATATGGTTTAGAATGAATTAAGGTTGAACATCATATTTTCCTCATGCAAATTACGCGTAAGTTCTGAGTTTGATTTTTGAAAAGTTTTATGGTTTCAATGAAACAATTTATTCAGAAACATTCGATGGCACTACTAAAGCATCTATCTGAGGTTATATTTCTTTTTTAGCTTCGTTTTTTTTCTTTGACTGGAAAGAAGAATTCTGTGCATCTTTACTTATTAGATTCATGCAAATTCTTTCAGAATTTTCTGACTCAAGATTTTTTATTCATGGAGATCGATAACAGTTTAGGCTACAACGAAATTATTTCCTTCTGGATTTCTCGGATATTTTCTGCTATACACTGCACTTAGAAACCGATGAAAATTTTTCCAGTATCATTATGAAAAAACTATTTTTATTGTTATCACAATTTCAATATTTTGTAATTAAATTATATTCATGTGTCTCTACAAAATATATTTTAAATAGATACATCAATGTAACTCTTCGAAAATAATATTAACATTAAATAATATTATAAAAAATTGTAATATTTAATAATATTAATAAAGGTAATATTAAACATTATTAAAATTTTAATATTAAATATTACAAAATATGGTAATATTAAATAATATTAAATACAATTTTAAAAATGGTAGTATTAAAAATGTTAAATAATGTCAATATAAAATAAATAATGATAACAATGATAAGAAACAGAATTAAATAATATGAAAATGGTAAAAGTAAATAACGATAAAAATGATATTATTAAATAATATTTTAAAATGAGATTATTAAATAATACTATACAATATTAAAAAATGATTAATATAATATAAATGCAGAATAGCTGTTATCTTCACAGAAAGGAAGCTTCGCGAACGTAGGTTGCGTTTTGGCTTAATTTCATGTTTTCATCTTTGGACTATGCATTTGGAAAAGACATGGTCTTATCTATTCACACATTAGTTATTACAATAGCAAGATACTATGGCTATTGTAATACATAAATATATATGTATTTTTAATCGTATCACTCCGAGCAAGACGGTAACGCCACTGATGAGCAGGGGGTTACATAAGAATAAAGAGATTAAATAAAAGAAAGTGAAGAGAAAGAAGAAACCAGTTAGAAAGGAACCATTGAAGGATAGGAATACAGGTGTCATGACAGTTGCAAAGGTAGATAGGAAAGGATATACAGAAACGTAATATTCTCTGAAAGGAAAGGATATACAGAATTGTGAAGAAAGAACTAGACTCAAGTGGTTAAGAGATGAGTATTGACATTGCATTTAAATTCCTGGAGGTTGTAGCCGTCAGAAAAGCAAAAATATGGAAGCGATTTCCACAGGCGGGAAGTACGAGAAAAGAAGCTGCAAGCGTACGATTGTCGTGAGCGGGTGCGACCCAGTTGCCAGTCTGGTTGCGCGAGTAAACACCTGTTGCAGAGACACCAGTTGGAGCAGAAACCATAAAATATTTGTAGAACAGAGAAAGGGAAGCCGCATCCCGTGGGTAGGGAAGTGGCTGGACTCAAGCTGCCAAGTCGTTATCTATCACATTACTGATTCTTGTTTGGAGCCTGTCAAGAACACTGAGCTGAACAGCAGGGGCGCCTGACCATATATGGCAGCAGTACTCTATGCACGGCGAATGGTTGATTTGTATATATGCATGATGGATTCAGGCGGAAAAAAAATCCTGGCCCGAGACAGTGGCATAACCTTCCTAGCAGTGGATGTAGCTATTGACTCAATGTAGTGGTTCCACTTGAGATCAGAAGAGAAGGCCGAGGAGGCGTAGTGTATTACTCTCGGGGAGACACGCTTGGTCCATGCTTATGGGTGACAGGAGCGGTTGCCTGTGATGATTGACAGACCGCAGCTTGGTCTTAGACGCATTGAAATTTGCAAGACTACCCCAATTCACCAAAGAATGGAGATCAGCAGCGAGATTATGTTTTTCCACTACGCCGGGTTTCTTACTGATGCTTGAGTAAATTGTAGTGTCATCTGCGCAGATGTCTACTTGGCTCTTGATCTCACCTGGGAGATCATTTATGAAAATAAGGAAGAGAGTCGTGCCTAGGATAGAGCCCTGATGGACACCAGCGTTTGTACAGTAGGATGTGGAGGCATGCCCATTCAAGACGAACTTCAGAATGCGGTTATTTAGAAAAGATTAGATCAGATCAAGCTAGAGTCCGGTAATACCATAACCCCGTAGCATGCATAGAAGGACAGTGTGCCAAACCCTGTCAAAAGCCTTGGAGATGTCCAGAGCAAAAGCACGAGGCTCGCCGGACTCTTCCAGGACCTGGAACATGTACTCCGTAATGGTCGTTAGCATGTCGGCAGCGGACCTGGCAAAAAGGTAGCCATACTGCCTGTCAAAAAAGAGTTTATGGGCAGTAAGTTGTTGAACTATTTCAGCATTATTAATGGCCTCGAACACTTTCCCGAAAATTGGTAGAATGCTGATAAGGTGATAGTCCGATGGGTCCGGGGGTACTTTGAATATACGCTTTTTTTACTCGTGCTGGAGGGCGTCGTCTGTGATGTTCTGAATTAGGTCATTGGGTAGTTTCGGGTGTTTCAAACATCATACTCCTCTCACGAAGTCGACTCCAACAGCGTTGATCAGTCTCAGATTCACCCCCCATTTTGAAATAAACAGCCCTCAAACATTGACTTCTATAAGCAAACAATACTCCTCTGTCACGCATTTGATTGGAAGTTGACAAACAGTCAATCGCTATGACGTGAGTTCTTTTTAAGTTGATTAAGGGGAAAATTTTTATTTTGTCTTTTATGTGGATATTCGTCAGATACTCGAAAGATAATTATGTATTTTCCTATTTTTCTATATACATACATACATACCTACTTACATACATACAAGTATACCCTTCTGGGTATGAAAATATAGTACACCCGGCAGCAAAACATCTAATCCAGTGTTATTCAAGATCATATATCCTTTTAGTGGCCGTTGTTCCCAGATCTGCTTTGACCCGGGAGGATTAGTAATTCATCAGAGAATATTACGTTTCTGCATTTAACAAACCACAAGGCGTTGGATTTTGGCTACCCCCACCCAAAAAAAAAAACGAAAAAAGTAATGTGAGTAAAATTTTATAATTTTGTAACCTAATTTTCGCTTCTTAAAAGTCAATATCTTTGATCAACAAATGATTATTAAATTTTCTACTGTTTTAGTTGTAAGATTCTTTGTAGAATTTTCTTTTTCAATGACTACTAATTTCATTCTCATGTACATCTCATTTCTAATGATTTTTAATTATTTTAATTTAATGTCATTGAATGGTCGATTGTAATGTGACCAGTGGTCAGCTTGCTGAATGTTAAATAGGATTGCCATGCAATACAAGAAACGCCTATATGAAGCTTCTTGATTTCAATATGTACCATACGTAGAATGTTTTTCCAGCAATTTATAATAATTCGTTTTATCTTTCTTAAAAGAAATGTCTCTTATTCACCATAATTTTATAACACAAACATTACTCCATGTTGCGCCCTGATTTTGAGAAAGCAATCTCTGAATTAAAACAAGAAACTCGTGGGAAATAGCATCCCTACCTAACGCAACAAACAAACTCAGCAACTGACAAACGAGAAAAAAGAAAGATAGGAACGCCGTGATCGCTTTTGCTCTCTTTGAAAAAAAAAATTCAAGTTGCAAAGAAATACAAAATGAAGCCATAAATCCCAAATTTAGATGGCCGTTGTGGCATGATCTATTTCCCCAATAATGGATCTCCCCTGAATATATGTATATATCCCGGAGAACGCTGCTTGTATTCTGAATGCATCAATATCTTTTTGCTCGAACACTCTGTCTATGGACGAAGAGGAACATAGACAAAGTAGGGTCTACTGAAAATTGTAATTGATCTCCCACGAAAAAATTGGTTTGTGTCGCAGCTAGCCTCAGTGGAGAGGCAGTGAATAACAGGCTATCAATGCTCTCTATTGATCAACTCTCGGCCCCGGGAGGAGAGGAACCCAAACGAGGCTCCGCCACCCCGTCATTCCTGGGTTAAACATATAAAAGCCCACTTTTCCTTAGGCTTGGGTCTTCCACATGTTATTCAGCCTTGTGCCACATCCGACCTCAGTGAGGAGGCAGGTTAATAACGAGTTCCTGAAAACTCTAGCTTTGTTGAACACTATGCTTTCGATTAGGGCATAGTCTCGTTTGGGGAGAAAGATAGAAGTGACGGATCCCGGAGAAATTTTGACCAATTGCACGTGCTCTTAATACACTATGGTATAATCGGCTTTGTAACACATCCCGACTTTGTAAGGAGGCTCCGATAATTTTCCGAGTTCATTAAAGATTACATATAAGCCAGTACAAACTGTTTCTAACAATGCTATTAAATTTAATGAACTCTCGTTAATATTTTGATAATGTCTAATCGGTTCTGTCCAGAGAAATTTATTATTGACCCCGATGCGTCGAAGCCGAACTAGAATATCGACAAAGGCGAAAAACATTTATGAATTACTTAAGTACCTTAAGAACGGAAGTTCTGATAAGCCGCACTACCTTACAAAATATGTCTCAGTAAAAGTATTTTGTAAACGCAACTTCTTCCGAAAGGTCTTTAACAACCCTGGTCAATATCTACACAAGAAGTGAAATGTGATGGTTTTTAGACCTTTACTGGCTAAGAGGCGAAAACTGGCCTACTCAGATTAAATTGGCGGATTCTATCAGGCTTTAGTAAAAGTAAAATATTATTTAATTTCTTCTATGCCAGCGGAACAATTCTGAGCTAACTGGATACAAAGCTGCTTTCATAAACTGGCTTTGGTTCGCGTATAACCGACAATGAATACTAAAAAAAGCACTTTGCCTTTACAGCAGGCCTATGGCTAGATAAGTATACTTCGATTTAACAAAAAAAACTTCGTGGCAATTAGGCAAAGTTGTCAAAGTTTGCTATGTTTCAAAGAAATCAGTGACCACACGGCGGCCTGATCGGACGCGCAGCAGACGGCTGCGTAGCAATCAGGGAAAGTTGTTAAAGTTTACTAAGTTTGGAAGAAAGGTAACAACGGCAGATACCTCTTCACGTTTTTGATGCCCCCAATCGTATGAAAAAACAATGCTCTACAAAATGGCCAGCCTTAATTAATCGGACACATTTTTGCTGTTGAGTCAAGAAATATGCAAGACCATTATGCTGTGTTAGATGGCTCAAATGTATTACAAGTGAAAAATGGAAATTTTGCTAAAGTTCCTAGGAGTACTAAGATAAGCAAAATGCAAATATGTTCAGCATTATTGGTTACATTTATCTGTCTGTCAACTGCAACGATTGAGATCATGTCTAACACACTTTTACTAAAAGCATTGAGTGATACGGGGAGACCATAAAACTTCCTTAACACTGACATTGCGAAAAAAAAATTTAAAGGAGAACGTACGAATGCCGAAGCAATGTGGAGACGGTTAGCTCATTATTTTCCATTCAAACGACTGATACAGTTCGTTTAATCTAAAAATGAAGGGTACTTTATTCCAATTACCAAGATGTCTACTAATAAATGATTTATGTTGCGTCCTAAAATTAGGGCACAAATTCTTGTGTCAGCAATAGTTAGTAGAAATAAACTTTGGAGGCTCTAAGCTACCGTTTAAAGTCTGCAACCTACAACGATGAGAAGGTTGTACGCAGCAATTTACAATAATCTACCATCCGATTTTAAACCGGTATCTACATAATTTATGCGATATACATATGAATATATTATTTGCCCAAACGAAAGTTATTCGTATGATGAAATAAAATATAATCGAACCATGTCATTCACCGTGGAGAACTCAAGCTTTTGAAGCAGAAATGCGAATGGTAATCGACTATTTCCAAACGATAAATATGTATAATTTCCTGGATGCCTACCGTCTACAAAGAATAGACAAGATAATAGAAAGAATAGCCTCAACAGTCTATTTAGTTCCCTGGACCACAAAAATTCCTATGGTAAGGTAGTTATAAGGCCCTGTGATAAACCATATACAAGCTAGCAAATCTCTCTATCAATTTTGCAAAATATCCTTAGACGAAACGAGTGGCCTAGATAGCTTTCAACGGGCGATACATCATATAATATCAAAAGAGCACCTGAAAGGCACCTTTGCTTGCATCGATAATATAACCATTTGCGAAAAAAATCGAACGGAACATGAAAGAAATCTCAAAATATTGATGGTGGCTGTTAAAAATCTACAAGATTATGCTTAACCAAGATAAATGTTATTTTAGGCGTAAAAATATAAAACTGCTATATATTCATTAAAAATAATATAAAACCTGATCTATAAGGTCTGAATACATTACTCAGCTTACCGGTCTGTTCCTAAAATATTTACCCATTCTACACAATGCATTAGGAATTTTCAAACAATATAGTCATTGAATACCGCTTTTTCCAGAAAAGAATTACCCTGTAACAACTGTGTCAAATTTATCGTTATCTCTCTTGGCAAAGAAAGTGCTTAACCTGTTAAAGAGGGGCGTAGCGAAAGCAGACATTACTCCGCCCAATCATACACTACCTCTAGTTAGTAGAGATAGACGCTTAAAAATGCGCCATATCCGTCTCTTTAAGACTGTCGTGCAGGCCCATAGCCTTTTTCTCCAGAAGCCTGTCTAAATCAAAATCTAAGCAGTTTGCAATGAAGAAGCTTATGCTATTTTCCAATCACTGACAAAATGGAAACATTGTTTGATCGGGCCACAATTTAAATTAATTACTGATAAAAAATCAAACGCACTCATGTTTAAATTTTTGTTACTCTTTCAAAATAACATAACACCCTAATAAAGAAAACGTTACTGTGTGTTTTTTGCTTGGCTTTTAGCAAAAGCAAATCAAAGAGGTTATAGAGAAAATTGTGTTAACCAGTTGTTACACGACCAAAATCAGAAAACTACCTGATGCAGTAAAGGATGTGAAATAGTAAATCATGTCCTTTCTCCAGTAAAATCTTAAAAGCCACGTAAGCCTACGAAAGAACTGATCTGAAATTTAAAGGACTGCTTGGCTCAAAGACTCGCAACAAGTCTTTTGACAATAATTGGCGAATATTCTCGTTTCTTTTTCGTGATAGCATGCACAAATGTATCCTTGACAACGGTCATACAAGCACCTTGCTCATCTTTTATATTTTCGTTAGCTATTCAGGGATATTCATTCGGATATAGGTCCTTCATTTATGTCCCGAACTTGGACGATTTCTAGAAGCGTAAGAAAGAGTAGAACGACACAATATAACCCTCAAATCAATGGCCACTTTGAAAGGTATAATTGAATAATCTGGAAAAGTGCTGAATTAGCACCTGCTGATAAAGAGTTAGTTGTAGAAAATTGAGAACGATTATTCCCAGAGGCCATGGATGGTACTGGAACGCTGCTATGCACAGCCCCTAACGCAGATCTTCATGAAAGATTCATCCTTTTCCAAGAAGTTTAGCTCGATTGTTTCTACCTCCTTGCTTTTCGAAACCTGGAATGATATAATTAAAAGAAAACACGTATTTTTTACTCGGATGGATCGAAAAATATTACTGGGCACTAATCAGAACACAGACGTAAAAAAGCGCTGTTCTCGTGACAGTTCAACGGATGAATATATGAAGATTGTGTGGAAACTCTGATCCCTCGTGTGGCGATGAATAGATTTCTGAGGAGATAGCATAGCCAACTTCCGATACTTCAGAGCACAAGCGAATCACTCCAAGACTACGATGGTTAACGGGAAATAACCTCATTATGTTTCTGACAATACGCCACCTCCTCGTAGACAGCAAAGAATACGTGCTCCCTTCAAGTACTTTTTTCCTTTGTGAGAATAAGGCAATGGAAATGTGATATGATTCATTCATGCCATTAATAGATTTGTCTTGGATACATATTTTCAGGAAAGCTCTGCTTGCGTTTATCTCTTATTTTTAAGTTGTATTCTCTAATATTTTCACTAACATTTTTGGAATATTTATTTTGAAGATCGTTATGCTCTCTGTATTTTATTGTATTGAGTGCAACATCTAGTTTCACTAGTCTATTGATTTATTTTTTCTGTATATTGTATTTCAATTTTCAGTTGCTTTTTTTAATTTTGAGTTACTTTTATATTTATGTTTTAAGTTTTTTGCTTATCTTTTCTTTTTGTTTAATTGGTAAAAATCTTCGCACGTGTTTCTTTTTCATAATTTTCTCTTTTGCAGAATTTATATTTTAATTGGTTTATTTTGCTAGCTTTAATATTTTTAAAAAGGCAAACGTTTTTATTTGTGTTGTTTCAGAAAAATCTATTTTGGTTTTATCATCTTAAACTTTTTCTCCTGTCTTTTTGTTCTTTTTCTTGCAAAGTTCTCTTTTTATTTATTTATTTATTTTTTTTTTTGTAATATTTATTTTCTAATTTTTTATTGTACTGGTTTTAATTTTAAAAAGGGAAACGTTTTACTTAATTGCTTTATTTCATTAAATGTTTTTCTTATATTTTTTCAAGTCAAATTTTTTTCGCCTGTCTTTTTTCTTTTTTCTTTATTGCTTAATTTGTTTATTTTTATTCGAGAAGGTCTTTGTTTAGTTCTCTAACAAATTTTGCGTCAATGTTTTTTTAGCTAAACCAGCGCTATTATTTCTTTTTGTTTCATTGTCTTCTTAATTTTTTCAAAGTTCTCTATCAGTTTTGAATTGTCTCTTGTTTATTTATTTGTTCCGTTTTTTGTTAAAGAAAAGTAATTTAAAGTAATCATGAATGGCCCATAAAAGTTGATGAAATAAAGACCTTTTCAGTGAAAAAAAGAAAGATACTCGCAATATAAATACTCAGGTAACAGTAATGACCGAGAACGTTGCCAAAATTGACGACCAAATAGATTTTTTAAATAGTATGGAAGCAAAAGATAGCCATAAAAAAAGGTTAAGCCATCTAAACCCGGTAACGACAACAATGAAAACAGCAAAACCAAAGAAGAAATTGTGTTGGTCGGCGACTCGTTCTCTTGCAGGAAATCTGTACCGAAGTCCATAATCAATATGACGTATCTCCTGGAAGGAGCTAAGAACTTCGAACCCCATATAAAAGTAATTGTCTCTTGGTAGAGTTTCGGAAATTGCAAATGGTTGAAAATGAATTGTGTCAATCTTTGTAGACGACAAGACTTTGCGTAAAATTTGTCGCTCCAAAACAAACATCGTGATAATATCATTGCGGTCCCTGGAATTTAGACCTCAAAGAACCATAAGAAGCAATATATATTTCATGTGGGATGTACTGTTATACACAGTTGCCACTTTTAGTAGAGACTTTATCGCAAAAGACCTCTTCATAAGAACAGAATATGAAGGCAAGCGGGGAACTCGTGACTTTTAGGAGAGCACTTGTCTGCTTATGTGCTACAATTTGTGCGGATAGTTAGTGATTCCTAGGACGAACTAAACGGAGGATAACTTCTACTATATCCCTAACTTTCTAGATTTAGAAGGCCAATAAATACCGATCATCTTTCCTGGTTGTGAACCAACTTGCAGGATGTGTGGAGAGACTGGCCACCTTTTTCTGTCCCAAAAAGAAGCTATTCTGAACTTCGCCCACAAAAGATTCTCATTTGGTCGAGTTTGTTTTTTCTATCTCACCTGTTATGAGAATGCAAGTGACCAGAACCAGCAAGCCAAAATCTATAGCTGTGTCAATTTCTCGTTCGTCATTCTTTGAAAAGACTTTGTTAGTCGCTTGTGTGGTTTCAAAGAAGAAAAGTAGAAATAGCATGTTGTTTTAAAACCAAAGAGAAGTTTCAAACTGCTTCTGTCCACAGAAGTCTGACGGTCTCACGCCTACTTCCAGTTCTAAGTGCAATGCATGGGCAACATATGTAGAACAAACCTGACAAACAAGATACAGATATGAACCATGCTTCGAAATATTGCAGCAGCTAAATGAATCGATAAATAATAAAAGAGCTGAAATACCCGTGAAAAAGAATGGCCCTTCGTTTTCTCCATTATACAGAAATCAGATAATGAATGCAGTTTCCATGAAGAAATTATTAACTCTTTCCCCAACCAAAATGGCCACCTTGAAAAAGGTTCATGCTACCAGACCTTCAACAGAAAAGACTACTTCTGTTTCTACGCTTAATACAACCTTTTCACTGAAACTCATCCAAGAAATTAGAGAACCAGAAAAGACAACGCGGCCTATCATCTGAGAAAATCTTCGCTAACATTGAAAAAAACAAAAAAAAAAAACAAAAAAAAACAAATCCCTCTGCAATACCAAAGAGAACCTGTGCTGATTGACATCTGAACAAGCAGATAAAACAATTAGAAAGTCAATGAAAATCTAAAATTATAGTAAGCCACAAATCAATCAACGAACTAGACGTTGAGAATCCTAAAATTTCTCAAGAATAAAAAAGTATTGATTGCAGAATAGTTTTAGACAGGAATCGCGAATGATTTGGAAGAAGCAAATATACATCGTCCACCTTCCCGTCGTTGGAAGAAGCAAATATACATCGTCCAACTTCTCGCCGTTGGCATTTTTTATGACGACAATGTCAAAACGTTAAAACAGTTTTTTCAGCAATACACCTACTTTTTGTCCACTCCTCTCTCTATAGAACCCAAAAATTAATATTCCACTGTGATATTAGTAGCCTGTATCTTGATGGCACCAGAAAGAATGAGATGGCCGATGTGACAATGGTATAAACCGTTGGTGTTCACACAAAAACCATATTTAATGTAGATCTCCAACCCTAACCAAAATGATAATATGTCTCTTGTTAGCTATATTGATGCCTGAGGTCAGAGTCTCTATGGCAATTGGTAGGCAGCTTTTGTGAAATAAATGGAAAAGGTTATTCCCCACGACAATCCTGAGATTAAAAATTTGTGACTATATTTCATTGCGGCAGTAACCACTTTTTTTGAACTAGTATATTATTTCTATTTTTAAGTGTGCGGGAGTAGAGTTGAATGTTTACGGCTTTTTTATCTTTCCCTGATGGGTTCCTTCCTCATTCCAGGAAGTTTTAGTTGGTGTATGGATGATATGCACTGGCTTAATTGTTTCCCTTTCAGACGTTGTTGGATGAATAAAGGTTCCCATCTTATGACTACAGCTGTCGATCACCTGACGAATGCGTTTGAAACATTGTGCATCGGAAATTTAATTCATAATTCATAAATTATATGTATAAATATATATATTGTATCGAGGCATCAGATAATTTTCTAAACGTATATTGTTAAATATATCAGACAACGAAATGTTTATTAAGCTTGCACAGGGACCGTTCTAATCTTCTTATATTGTCTTTAGTTTCAGGTGAAAATAATGAAAAACATAGCCACATAGTTAATATTAGACATATTTTAATAGATAACACAATAACACTCACACATACACAGAGTAAAATAACCTTCAGATATTGGAGGCCATCTACATTAAATCAAAGCAACCCACATTTAATAAAATCACATTTCAATATGGTCAAAATAGGTTACATGGCTTTTAGCCATATGATTCTGTTAACATTTTGATCTGTCATGCAGTATGACGTCACAGAACCGCATTACAAATTTACGAACTGCGTCAGCTATTCAATGACTGTTATCTTCGCGTAGCAATATTTTATGTCAACATATGATAATATTATTTTGATGGTAGATGTCTTTATGTTAACGTCCCTGTAACCTATCGGAAAATGGCTCATGCAAACCGAAAGCTTAGAACCAGCATATTTAAAAAATATTAAAATGTTGGACAATTTTTTTGTTATTCGCTCCTGAAATTAAAGCCAAAATACGATGTATAGAACGGCTCATGGTTAAACATAAGAGATATGCTTTATCTGTTATATTTAACCATATATATATATATATATAGAGAGAGAGAGAGATAGGAAGATAGATAGATAGATTGTGAGGGAGAGGAAAAGATAGGCTCATGTGATTTTATGATATTTTTCTTTTCATAATATAAATTATGTAAAAATTGTCAAAAGCTGTTTTTTTTTTTCGAGAGCTATCCATTAGTGTTTCAGCAATTTTCAAGGGTATTATATTTTGTATATTTATTCTGCATGTGTTGTAATACATTCTTCTTGGAAGAGCGAATGTTTTGAACAGTCACGTGCCATGCTTTATTTTTTAGAAAAGACTTAACGCGCCATTTCTGATACTGAACAGTGTCAGGATGATAGCGGAATAAAACTGTTTTAACATCATGACTGCTCTAATAGAAATATATCAACAGTGATATGATTTAAAAATACTTTCGTGTTAAATGGATATTAAAAAAAGTTATTTAAATTTATTTAAATTTTTGAAAAATAAAATAAATGCATTCTGAATTGAAATAAAAATACTATATTTACTCAAAGTTCCCTATACGTTAGATAAAAAATATAAAATGTTATCTTTCTTACTTCATCTCTTTTCGTTTTACTTTTTTGTTTTACAAAAACTATTGGCATATAGAGAAAGCCGAAAGAAAGGATTTTGTAACAATAATGGATGCATCAACGAAAATAGTGTATACAACAATGGTTTTAAAAATTAGGCTGGCATTTTGGCCGTTAAGTTGGAAAGAATACATTATGTATTCCCCAAAAGTATAAATCTTTTTCAAATTTAAAGTGAATCTCTATTCTGATTAGTTAAATTGAACACAAATAGAAATATTTATGTCTTTCCATATCTATAAATAACAAACGCATTGTTTCTTATATTTCAATGAAAATCATTTTCAAAAACTATGATCTAACATTGAATCGGTAGAAATCTCGAAACATAGAAATTTCCGTGTCGCAATGTATTTTTTAATTAAAAAATATTAATAATATTAATAATTTCTTATTCTAGGAAGCTGTCTCCGTGTTATGTATAAAGCGGAGTTTAGTTTTAAACTTTATGGTCCAAGGCTTTTATGCATAAACCAATATATTCTGCTCTATAAAACAAAGTAAAATGATCCAGATGGATTTTGTCTTACGTTAACTCAATGCATCATTCTAATAAACACAGAGTGGGACTTCGAAATTCAGCTGCTTCATATTAACCGTAACTCTATACTGTAAAACCCCGTTAGTTGTCTGGACGTTTTTAAAAATAAGAGTCAATATTTTTTCGATGATAAATTTAATGTTGATATCCGTATTGAATTAAACTCGTATTTACTTTTCAATGGCTGGAATGAAAAATGGGATAAAGAATTTGGGATAATTAGTAATAATAATAAGTCAATATGTAAAAATGATGTACAAGTTGTCTAGAAATCCTTAACTCACTCGGGAAATGAAAAGAAATAACAGAATTGTATGGAGCAAAAAATATTTATTCTTCAAAATAAAATACATCTTTCTCGACGATCTTCTGGCAGCGATCATCCAGGATCCAAATCTATCCCAGATACCATTCCGCTGAAAGCAAGCTTCCTCAAAAGTGTTAATTAGCTAAGCGTGAATGTAGTATCCCATTAACCTGAATATACCATTGTCACTCCGAGAAGTATTGGGAATGAATAGTGGTTATGGAAGAATCTGAACACCGTCCACGTATTTGCTTTTCTCTTTAGTCAACCTTACATGTGTGTCCTGGGATTGATTTGTTAGAATAAGGCCCTATCTTGATTGACCAAATCTGGATAACCCTTTCTTTAGTTTATCTTTCACACGATCCAGTTGCTGGCAAAACAGTTTAACGTTGACAGCGTTACCATGTAGAGGAAGCTCAAAATGCAATACTTTTTGATAATTCCACCAAAAGTAAATCAAGATTTATTTTATTCCATGACCTAACAGTGTCAGGATTTTATGACTAACGTAGTACTTAGATTTTAAGAGAAATAAATTGATCTCAGTTTCATACTGATTTCATTACACATTTTGATCTAAAGTTTTAATAAGATTTTCTCTGAATACAGAATATCCATATGAATCAATCCTAAAACTTTTAAAGTTAATTTAACTTTATTATAGTTAGTTTAATTATTCTACATGGTCTAAAACCTGTTTTATAATTTAAGGGATCTTTTCTGCCAAACACGACAGTTTGGATAAAATTTTGCTCCAGTCAGAATCCAGCTTGCACATTTATAAATCTACCTTTCGTCCATGCATTGAATATTGTTGGCATATTTTATTTGAAGTCTCTACTAAATTTTTCAGGTTCCTAGAAAAAATGCGGTGTCCCTAATATATATATCTCTATACTCTTGACAAAATTTAAAGAAGAGTCCGTAATGTAATCGATCCGGGGTGGGTTTTCTCGACTCAGTTACACAAAGCCCACCCATCCGTAGATTTCCTTTGATGTTTTTCACATATATTTTCATGAAAAATTATCTGATAAACTTTCTGGCTTGGTTCCTCGACAGAATAAGCGAACTCCTAGATTGGCAACTATATCGCATCACTTTACTTTTCAGTTAGCTAGATGTAACCGTAAGTTCTATGCTAAGAGTTCCTTTCTCGTACTTATCGCCTGTTGAACTCTCATCCAGTTTCTTCCGTCCTTGACAAATGTAATCTTAAGAAAGGTAAATATAATCTGTTATCCTTTTCTGTATTCTCGAATTTATTGTTCTATTATTGTCTGCTATTCAATTTCCCTTATAAAAACCCTTTCTGTTTTGAGAGCATTCCGTCATGCTAGGGGTGAAATGTTTAAAAATATGTTTTCTTTGCTCAGTTCACACTGGTAAATGTGAAGTGATTAAAACTTACTTACTCCTAATTCCAGTATTCACTTATGTATAAAATTTGTTATTTAGAAATTAAGCAATCAAAATCATTTTGAAAAAGTATATAGTCTTAAATGATTTTGATATCTAAGACTTCTTCCTTCATTTCGCTTTTATTCATGTGATTATGACTCTCCACGATTTTCTGTTCTGCGTAGATCGTGGTAAAGTTTATCTCTTTACTATATTTGCCACATCCTGTACAGATGTCTAATTCATACAAGTTAATTCGTGATGTTATATTCTGTTTTCTTCTGTCTCTTTTGTTTTCATCATGACCTATAATTATCAAGCCATATTTCGACATTACATACCTCGAAATATGTAAACTCTCTCTTTCTTATTCTCCTTAATTTATTGTATCTGGTCTAAATTTATATTGACGATGTTACTTATAAACCTTACTCGTCATCGCAAAAGAAAAATCTAATAATTCTGGTAGCAATTTTATTATTTTCTCTTGCGTAAACCTTACTTTGTGTGATTAAACACTTACCTTATCAATCAACCGTTGTAGATACCATTGGAAATGCAAAACTCAGAAGAAGTATTTAATGTTTAACCAAAACAGTCTTTTCGGAAATGAGAAGGAAACTGCTTCACATTCTATCAATCTTATTGCACCGAAATCTTATGTCAAATTTTAACAAAGAATCCAAGCGATAACTCTTCTATGTATAGCAGATGGTAGTTATTTTGAATTAGTGTGCTCAACTATAACCTAAACCTGGTCAGCATTATTCAAAATCAATATAACGTCGTGTGCCTTTCTCTGTAATTTTCTACACGAGAAACTTCAGCTTTCGAAAATGTTAAGATGAAGTCCACAGAAAACGTTGTCAGTTTATATCACTGTTATTGAAAGACTGTCAAACGCTAGACATATAAATTCAAACTTGAATTCCTGAGAACCAGGATGACTAAACCCCAATAAACAACATCGTACGGAATTATCTAGTCATAGTACTGTATTCATTTCGTGTACTTTATGTAGATATGTATTTCTGTGAGAATGCATAGAACTATTTTATATATTTAATATACAAAATATATTACATGACAAGCTCGAATCACGCGTCTGAATCTTCAGGAAAATAACCATTTGCCATTGCTGTCTCACGCGGTTGTGTCACCCGATGCAGTCATATCAACAGCATCCCTAAAAACATTAAAAACTTATCAACATGTCAAAAAATACTTTAAAAAGTTACAAATACGGCTTTCTAATTTTGTTCTGATTGCAGATTAAAATTAAAAAGTAACAAACGAAAAAGATGAAGATGAAGAATGTTTAAAGGTATATAGAAAAGAAAGCTTTTTCCGATAAATTATTTTAGTATAACATGTTTATATTTGCAATATAAGCACTATGAAAATGTTTATTACGGAGGTTAGCTTAAAAGTCTATAAGCTAATCTATATATATAAAATGCAAGATTTTTGTGTGTGTGCCTATCTGTCTGTCTGTCCTTTAGATAAATCTTCAGATTTTATCAGATTGTCACCAAATTTCATACAAATATTCTTTCGTCTTCCGGTCAGATCATGGGTTACTTATTTATTCTAATCCCCCCGATATCGGAAATCAATATCCCGATATCCGATCCAGTCTGATCAAGATTAGGATTTCAGCTCTTTTATCGTGGTTATTGCTGCAGAATTTGCTCTAACTTGATAAAATTAAAGTTTTTAATCTCAAACATAGATCTCCTCAGATAACTCATTTTCCCCGATATCGGAAATCGATACCCTCGATATTATATCAAATTTTATCAAGTACCAATATCCAGCAAACAATATGGCTCATTTTTTTCCAATTTTACTCCCGATGGGTACGATATTTTTTATGGAGTTACTTAGGTTAGTTTAATTTATTTGACTCCAATATTGGAAATCGATACTCTGATATCCTATCAGGTCTGATCAAAATCAGCATTTTATTTTGGTTTTTGCTTTGGGTTTTGTTCTAAGTAGGTATAATTGTAGCTCTTAGTCTCAGCCATGATACCATTTACTCAGAGGACTTATTTAGCCTTCAAAATTCAGTTTGCGACGGAAAACATATTTGACATCGATACCGGAGATCAAAATTTGACTTATATACATTTAATTTTATTTTAATCTACTGTTTTCATTTGACTGGAAACAACTATTGCTTTTTGGTCTTTTGTGCCAAGCTCCAGGACTATGGGTTAGTTTTAACATTTCATTTCACCCAAGCAACGCCGGGCTATACTGCTAATTGCCATATGAATGTATGACCCAGAGTTAGTAGGCTATAAATGCAAATGTACCAGAATACAACTGCTGGTTCACCGTCTGTTTTATTTGTATTTGACTTGAAATTTAATCTAACATAGTCTAATCTTCAAATTAAATGTACAGTGTATGTTTTAACCGGAATATAATTTTATTACCAGCATCACCTGCGAAATCAGATGAAAGAAATTATACCACTAATTTTCGTACCACTTCAAAGTACAAATTTCTCACATTTCTCTACCTTTGCTCCGCGGTGGAAGAAGATTTGTTATTTTAATAAGTTTACCCAAAACACGGTAATAACGCAGCTAGGATTATAGTGATTACTGAGGATGAAAGCAGTAGTTAATGACGCTGCGTTTTTTTTAATGAGAAATAACAATAAAACAAAATAAACAAAAGTGATATAAGATAAAAATGAATACAAATATTCAACTGAAAATTGAATACAGCTCTTTAACTTATTGTTCCGGTCAAGATATATAATGTTGCAGTTATTTCTTTTGATGAATTTTCGGATACAGAAGGTAGCTGAAGAAAGTAACAAGAAAAGACCAGAAATAAATCGCACGAAAACCGAATGTATGGTCATCAGTAAACAGGGCAGCCCAAAATGCCAAATACAGGTTGGGGGTACTAGAATCAAGCTGGTACAAAAATTTCAATACTTGGGAAGCGTTATAACAGAAGACGAAAGTGTGACACAGAGATTCGAAGGCGAATTGGCATGGCGAAAGAAGCATTCCAGAAGTTGGGTAAAGTATTAAGAAGCAGGACAATTTTGCTAGAAACAAGGAAGAGAGTACAGGATTACTACGTGCTGTCCGTCCGTCAATATGGCAGTGAATGCTGGACAATACCATCAAAGATGAAGGAAAACCTTGAAGCAACTGAAATGCGGCTCTACAGAAGGATGCTGCGAATACCATGGATCAAGAATGTGAGCAATGATGAGGTTTTGGAAATGATGGAAACAAAAGGAAAATTAAAACTGAGTATCAGGAAGAGACAGCTGAAGTTCCTGGGACACGCAATGGGGAAGGAGGGCTTGGAGAATCTTACAGGCCAGATAGAGGAAAATATAACAGGGGAAAGCAACGGATAACATATTTCAAGGACCTAATCAGGTGGATGACGGAACGAGGATTGCATGGTGTAACGGGAGAAGGCGTGCTCAGAGCCATCAGGGATAGGGAGATGTCGAAAGCCATGATCGCCTACGTCCTGAAGTGACAGGGCACATAGAAGAAGAATAACTAGGCTATATGAACTTAGATGCAGTACTAAATTGGCGGTAATGTCTCATCATTTTACAGTAGAAATAACTATAAGTAACCATAATGTTTATAGTAATTATTTCTTTTATCGCACTTATTCCTTGTAGAAATCTCTTCAAAATTCTCGCTCTCCAGTCAAGTTGGATGCTCAGAAATTTAAATGCAATGTCATTCTTTAACATGTTCTCTTAAATGCCGTTCTTTTATAGTTCTCACTACTTAATAATATTTTTCTTATATTGTTTTGCACTCACTATTGTGTGTTAGCGCCTCTGGGGCTTTGTTTGGACTGAAAGGATTAAAAAATACTATCTAGTTCACATGCTTTGTTCTAGTGGAGTTTACATATGAACGGAGTGGCGTTCCTATTTCAGGGTAGAGATTCCATTTTAACCCATTAGTGCTCAATTTTTTCTTGAATTTTTGACCCAAAATTTTTAATTTGTACAAATTTATTTTAAACATAAAAAACTAATTGTATTATTGTAAGAAAAAATAAATTATTAGTTTGGTCCATATTTTAGGACCAAACTTAAAGTATATGGTAAATTTGAGCGAAATTATTTTAGTACATTTTCTTGATAGTTAGAGCATTCAAATATACTATGTACGAATATGAATTAGACTTAAGTACTACTCCCCAAAAATGTTTTTGATTGAATGACAGATGAAACTGAGGCTATCCTACTCCTCATGATTTTTACTCTATAGTGAAAACTGAGACATCAGTGTTGCCAATATACATTAGACAGGAGGTGATATTTTTAAGATACTTTATTCTTTACCAATAACCAAAGATATATATTAAAACTGCAGAAATTTCGAAAATATGGTAAATTATCCTTCTGTTCATAAAAAAAACGGACTATGAGCATTAATGATTTAATATTAAAAAGTAAATAGACTCCAGATATGTAAAAAGTTGAATTGGATATAATTCAGAATAACAGTTCAAAAACTTAAACTTACCTTTAATTAATACTTTTACACAAACGCTCGTAGTAAAGATTTCAAACTTGGTGTATATATATATATATATATATATATATATATATATATATATATATATATATATATCATCATTACTCAAATTATAAGTCCATGGTATCTTCAGCATCTTTCTTTAGAATTACATTTCTGTTGCTTCTCTCTCCTTCAACTTTGAAGAAATTCCAGCATTCGCTTCCATGTAAGAGGACAGCTATCACATAGCAGTCCAGTACTCTTTTCATCCTCTTTAACGAAATATTTTGGTATTTATACTCTCCTTAGCATTTGAAATGCGTCTTTGGCCATATAAATCCGCCATCGAATCTCAGTGTCACACTTTTTATCTGCTGTCAGAATTCTTCCAAAAAATTTAAATTTATGTACCTGTTTCATTTTATTGTTCCCGACTTGTAAGCAATAATTTGGTTAATTGTTTTTTACTGGTGATTTCGGTCTTGATGAAATCTAGCTTTGGACCTTTTTCTTCACTTTTTCATGTTATGTTTTGTAAGAAGTCCTGTATTTTTCTTTCTGTGTCTGCTATTAGCACTGTATCATCTGCGTATCTTATATTGTTTAGAATGTGGCCACCAATGACGCATCCTGTGAGGACTTCTAACTTGTTGAGAATTGTTTAACTGTACAGACTAAATAGATCCGGTGAAAAGATACATCGCTGTCTGGCACCCCTTCTACTTTCGTATATGGGCTGAATTCGTTTTCTGTCCGCATGTAGTCAGTTTCTGTCAGTAAATATTCTTGATAACTCTGATGTATTTACTGTATATATCGAGGTTGTCTAGCATCTCTAAGATGTCTTTGTTGCGTAATTTGTCGAACATTATTTGGTAGTCTATAAAGCACAGATACACATCCTTCTACATTTATATTACTCTCCCAGATAACATTCTGAGCAGGAATATCACTTTCCTTGTTCTATTCAGAAAAATATTTATCTGGGCAATAACAGCTGAACTGACAGGCATTTGTGCGAAAAAGATGAATACATGTGACACTAAGAATTGAGAAAGAAAATTTTAATTATGGAATAAAGAAAACTATAAATAAAGATAAAGGAGAGAGAGAGAGAGAGAGAGAGAGAGAGAGAAAGGAAGAGTGAGAAAAGTACAAAAGTAAAGCAAGACAGAAAACTACTAGAAGAGATAGCTTGTTATAGTGGTGCAGAGACAACAATCTAGCAGAGTACAAAGGTCGAACGTAGATCGCTGAACATTCAATATATTCAAATTAAGTGATAGAACGTTTTATATCTAGAAATGTGAAACGTTCTACACTTAAAGTGATTAAAGAGGAGATAGATTTGAGAAGTTTTAAAGGATATACGTGGCGAAAGTTAGATTGTAATTATATGGATGCAACAAACTAAAACATATACAAATGAAGGAAACTGACAGAGAGTAATGTAAATATTTGTCTAAATTTCTTAGATGAGGTAGCATTTACACTATTTACATTATTTAAACTATTGTCCTCATCTTTCTTGCCATTTGTACGACGTTTCGGCCGTTGTACGTAACGGCCTTCTTCAGATGCTATTAATTTCAAACCGAACGCTTACTATCATATTATATATCATTCTCACCCCTAATGATTACTACTACTACTAATGATAATAATAATAATCAAGTAAACGGAAGAGAATTCTACAGGCGGGAAGTGCGAGAAAAGAAGCTGATGGAGTAGAAGTACAGTTACATTTTATTGGTTTACGGTAAAATGGTGGGAGGTAGTTGCTAGTTTTGTAGCTCGAGTAAGTTCATGCAGAGGAGGTACCAGGGTTATAATCTCGTCGGAGCAGAAACATTTAATTATTTTTGAGATAGATAGATAGATAGATAGATAGATAGATAGATAGATAGATAGATAGATAGATAGAGAGATAGAACATTACTCCGGTGAGAAAAAGACTGCAGCTATGCTACCAATACGGGGTCAGTCACATTGCAGATACTGCGTTTGATTTTGTCAAAAACCCTAAAATGCAGGGCAACTGACTAGATGTGACAGTAGTATTCAATACACGGGTGGATGGTAGATGTATATCTATGCAGCATGTATTAAGACTGGAAAAACTTCCTGTCCTACCCAGAATCAGATTTAGCTATGGTAAGAGTAAATGGTGATGTCGTCAGCGTAGACGACGACTTGGGATCTGATTACATCGGGGAGATCATTGATAAAGATTAGAAAAAGCGTAGGACTTAAAATAGAGCCTTGAGGACACCCGCGTTCATATGATAATATCGGGACGCATGTTCGTTCAATATTACCTTCATTATATTAAAATATATTTCTTCCACCTAAAATCTTGATTTCAAAATTTCAGAATCGAACGCTAGTGTGATACTTCAAATTCTTGAAATCCCAATTTATAATTTGATTTCAAAGAAAACTCTTAAAGTTGTACTGAAAGAGATGTATTTCTACAAAACAGAATCGTGTTATACTATGGAATATTTATTTCATCAATTAAAAAGATGGCGTTGTTCTAAGAGAGAAGTATAGGTACGTTTCTCTGCTTAATTCGACATTTTGAATTTGAAGCTTGAAAAATAGCACTAACCACAGGTTATTACGGTAGGAAGTCGTCTAATATGGTGTTATGAATTACGCCTTTCTATAAAACTTTTAAGTATCTATCCACCTATGAGTCAATAGGTAACTCGAGGATTAGAAATTTGTGAGGAAAACAAGTCAGTTTGAGGTATTTATAGGTATGTGTTAACACCAAATCAGTTGTAAATTTAACTAGCGCACAAAGTTTTATATGTTTTACTAAATCACATAATCAAGAATAATATATACATATATATTTCTTAATCTTTTCGTTAAAATCAAAAGTAGTAATTATCAGTAGTTACTATGACCTAACTCTCTTTCCAACTAACTGAGAAACCTCGAGTAACAACTGGCTAAAACTTAATTGTTTAGTGATTTGTTGTATTTTCTCCTTAACGTAAAGTTGTTAATTTATACGGATTTTACAAGCATGCTTATAAGATTCATTATACTAATTTCTAGTTATGTTCTTTTTGTCTAATGTATTTTTGTATATTGGCTATATATTTATATATACTGAATAATACAAATAATTTGAAATTTCATCAGTCCTGATCTGGCATCTCTGTTTTAGTTAAGTAGATAATACGTAAATTAATTTTCCAGTATTTTTTTAATAAATATTTTCAGGTTAACATTTCTAACGAAAAGGGGTTCTATTCGAATGTTCTTCTGTAGTTGGATTTTATAATTTCAAACGCGGTAATACATTGGCTCCCAGGTTTCATCGCTTTTAAGTTGAAATTGTTAAAGTAAACATATGTTCTCTGTTAAAAGTTATTTCTTTTGCACTTTTTGCTTCTGAATCACTCTTTCCACTTTTTGTTTTTCAGTCAACTTAGATACTAGAGGAATTAAACGCAATGACAATAGTCGTCTCCTGTCTTCTTAATGTTTTTTTTTTATATTATTTTTCTTTCTTCTTAAAAATGTTTCTCTCAAATCATTTCCTGCTCAGTATTTCCTGGCATCTGTGTGGCTTTATCACCTTACTTGCAATGAAATGATTAAAACAAATTGATTTTTTTCATCTATTTAGGACGCATTTCTGTTTGAATGGAAAACTTGTTTCTTGCTCCTTAGATTTCAGTAACATTTTAGCAACCGTCTCTCCAATGTTATACTTGTATCAATAAAGTAAGGATTTGTACATCATTTATTGCAGGAAAGACTTATTTCACTGTGGAATAAGCCCGTTTGTTTGAAGTGATAGATGTTTTAAAGATAATATAGGCAAAGATATAGTCATATTTATGAAAAAAATATTTCTGTTATGCATGTTCAAATATTGAGATTAGTTGAGGGGAAAGAAAGCAATGAAGCCGATAATTCTGATTTGAAAAACTCTAAAGCTTGTCAAACGGAATGTATAAACACTGCGATAGAAATGCACTGGGAGGAATTAATAAATGGAGGGCAGTAAAAAGTATAAATTTAAAGTATTACTATAAATATTGAAAATAAATAATATAGGGAAGAATCTAAAAGATAGAAAAAAACGGTAATAAACGAAAAAGAGAAAAACAGTTCATCCCATAAATATAAATAAAATCGTATGAATTGAATAAGAATCTTTTTAAAGAATAGTTTTTAAGTAAATCTTGAACAAAAAAGTACAATATGTGTATTCTAAATTTGCTTGCTTTCAGCGAGCCTATTTCTATAAATTTTCAGATGTGATTGCTTTTAGACAAAGATATTTGTGTTTTTTTTTATTTTAAAATATTTATTCTGCATCTTTGCCTAATTTACTTACGTACTTTATCTTCGAGTGTGAATCTCAAGTCAGTTTTGCAATGAATCATGAGGCGGTAATCATCTCCCCATAACCAACGCAAATATTAATAAATACGTTGGTGCAGGACAAGATTTATTACGGTTGGTAACTACAAATCATATAAAAGAAATTAAATTCAACCCCTTAAAACTATAAACAGTAAGTGTTATTTAGTGAACACTTGGTTACTCGTCTCCATAGTAAATCTTAAATACACAACATTAAATGTTTGGAATGACATAATATCGTTAAACATTGCGTTTCTCTATTAAAACAACAATGTGTGCTGCACTTCGTAGGTGGGTCAATAGAAAGAACGTCCTGCGTTCGAGCAGATATCAAAATATATAAGACAAATAAGATCTTTCTGGTTGAAATTTCCTCCTGGATTTTATGATGAAATCTTAAATTCGCAATATTACGTCGTCTGTATAATATTCTGTAGAATCTTTCGTTTATGACGCATCTCTTAATTCAAGGGATACCTTTTTTATAAGCTACTCACATCAAAAGTTTTGGCTTTTACATCACGTGACTCAGCGAATTCCAGTTCGAATTTGTATTCCATTTGAATACTTTGCATACAATTACGCACAAATAACCTTGGGAAAAGTACTAATCTGTTTCTTTCCTCTAGTTATGGGTTAAATAACAGGACAGATTGGGTCCTATAGCCTTGTCTGACAACCAGTCTACCGCAGAAATCAATTGCAACCTACGGAGGGATAGTCAGACATGTCTCTTTCGAGACATGATCGCCCAAGCGTGTTTCACGTATGGAACTTATCTGACTGATTGGCAGAAAAGAAATGAATGACAGGACAGATTGGATTTTAAAGTCTTGGCTGACAAATAGTCCCCACAGAAATCAATGGCAACCTACTGAGGGATAATCCTCTGCCCAGTAAGTCATGTCTCTTTCGAGACATGATCACCCAAGCATGTTTCACGTATGGCACTTAACTGGCTGGACTAAACAAAACTAAAAGGAAGCTTGCAAGGACTATGACGTATAGAGGTGCGTATAAAATGATTAGTATAAATGCAAGTCCAAAGCTGCTCGGCTGGGGTTAATTAAGTATCGACTGACGATTGTCAACTGTCGATGTCTGTTACCACGTTGCCTGATGCCTCCACCACAACTGTTATTTTCAAGAGAAAAAAACAACAACTTTCCTTTTCAGGACAACGAACTGGTCTTTCCTCGAGTCACTACAATTACCGTTTTCAAGACAGCAAATCTAACTTCATGAGATATGCACCTAAACTATGCAGCAACTTCCAGTGAATAGTACAGATCGATCCTGCAGTGATCTCCATGCTGGCCTTCTACGCAATCTGCGGAGCTATGGAATAACTGGATAATTGTTTGACCTGATCCAGGCATTCCTCTCTAATCGCATAATGAATGTAGTATTAAACGGACATGCCACCCAAAACTTCCATACGAACGCGGGTGTCCCTCAAAGGCTCTATTCCAGGTCCTATGATTTTTCTGATCTACATTAACGATCTCCCCGATGCTATAAGATCCCAAATAGGCATGTACGCCGACGGCACCATATAATTATTTTCGCCTTGATCAAAAATCTGGTGGGGTGACAAGGAGAACTGGCTGTCGAGCTTGAGAAAGACATCCAAACCGTGGTGAGCCCGGGTAAGAAATTGCTCGTAAATTTTAATGCCTCTAAAACGAAGCTGCTATTTATTAACCATCATTGACAATCGCCCCTGCCTCGTATTAGCATGGAAGAGGCTAGCCTCCTTGAGAGTAAGGCACTACGCCTCACTGTGTACATTCCAGTCCGCACAGATTAAAACTTATGTGAGTCTGAGTTTGTTTAATAATATGTAAAAATAACAAGTATAAAAGAATATAACTATTAGAATAATATAAATATACCACAGGTTGAATATAAAGCAGTATAAGATTGTGTTTCACAATATATATATATGTGTGTGTGTGTGTGTGTGTGTGTGTGTGTGTGTGTGTGTGTGTGTGTGTGTGTGTGTGTGTGTGTGTGTGTGTGTTGCATAGGTAGGTATTAAAAGGCTATCACAATGCGTTTCGTATAATAAAGGAAGGTAAATTAATCATTAATATTTCAAGATCAGAATCTCATCTTCAGAATGATATGACAGTTTAAAACCCGCAAGAAACAGTCCCTTCTGACCGGTGAAAATTTTCTACGGAATCATGTAGATAAGCGATTAATATTTACTTATGCAAACACGTACAAAATCCACCATTGATGATCTTTTGACTCAAATATGCTTATAACCAAATTTTACCTATTAAATTAATATTTATCTTTGTCCCCAAGTTTCAACTCAACCAATATTTATGTGTGGACTCATGAAGAGAATCAATATTTACCTAAAGATTAAATGCATTACGTAAAGCAGACTTTGATATTAAATAACTTGGCAGGGCTTGATATAACTTAGACACTATCTACGCAGCCAAAATTAGGCAACGATCTAGGAAACAATCTCCAAATTTAAACAGATGACAGGAAGCTAAAGGAGTTAATTACTCGCCTTTTATCATGGTATTGACATCCAATTCAGCTGTTCCACCACCAGATCTTCTGCACCTCTATTTGCTGCTGGCTTCTAGAAGCATTTTCGTAGAGTGTCATTGGATATATACAGCTTCATATTCACCTAAAAATAATCCAGCGCAAATACTCTCTATTCTTGAACGTAACAAATATCTTGGTGAATAGATTCTTCTTCTATGTGCCCTGTCCCTTTAGGACGTAGGCGATTATGGCTTTTCACGTCTCCCTATCCTTGGTGGCTCTTAGCAAGTCTTCTCCCGTTACACCATGCAACACTTGTCCCATTATCCACTTGATTAGGTCCTTCAAATATGTTATCCGTTGCTTTACCCTGTCACTTTTTCCCTCCATCTGGCCTGTTAGTATCAGGTTCTTCAAGCCCTCCTTCCTTATTGCATGTCCCAGGAATTTCAGCTGTCTCCTCCTGATCCTCAGTATTAATTTTCTTTTTGTTTCTATCATTTCCAAAACCTCATCATTGCTCACATGCTTGATCCATGATATTCGCAGCATCCTTCTGTAGAACCACATTTCAGTTGTTTCAAGTTTTGTGTTCATCTTTGATGAGATTGTCCAGCATTCACTGCCATATTGAAGAACTGGCAACACAGAGCAATCCAGTACTCTCTTCTAGGTTTTTAGCGAAATTGTCCTATAGGGTTTAAATTGTTGAGTAACCATTTTTGTACAGTAAGAGATTTATTATTTGAATTTCAAAGAATTTCCCAAATACTCCAAGGAGTGAGATCTCTGATGTGATTTGAACATATACATAAAGTTCCTGTGCACTTTTAAAATTATTTAACTTTGGTTGTATTTGGGATACAAATAATTTGGGAAAAAGATTAGAAAGAAGTAAATTTCTATTTTTTAAGGTTTTATTGAAATTTTCTTCAAGTTTTTACATATTCTCCATCGTTAGCAATACAAATGGTAATACGATTTTGCAGTTCACGGAAAATATTTACAGTAATGCTTGAAATTACATTAGTCATTTCAGCTTTCATATCTTCTAATGTACTAAGTTTGGTTGAATACACAATTATTTTCACATGTTCTCATAAAAAACTAATGGAATGAACGTGGCGGCCATTAAAATGGTTCACCCCTTCCGTTCCATCAGTTAGGAAATTCTTGATTAAGAAACTGTTGACACGTAGACCAAAGTGACAAGGAGCTCCATCTTGTTGATTTATATAATTCTTTACAGATTATTTCTATCACAAATACAAATAAAGTTATAATTTTCTAAAAATGCACTCGAACTTTATGGACTCCCTGTACTTTTTTGTTTTAAATGCTTAATTTTATAAGCATAGCTGTTTTTCCCATAAAATGATTTTACAACTTTGGCATCCATCGTTTAAGAATATATACAAACGCCTAATATTGGAAACACTTTTAAAACAACTGAAGTTTTTTTTGTTTTCTCCTAAAATATAATTATTCTTTTATAATCTTTCAACTGAACAGGGTTATACATTTTTCATATTAATCCTAATATGTTGACTGACAAAAAGAAAATGACCAATTAGCGATAAAAAGAAAAAGAATGTGCCCTCCCCTATATAACCTACAAAATAAGAAATGTATCAGTATAAACATATATTAATAGCACATGATCCAACAAAACGCATACATTTTTCATTTCAAAATTGACCAATCGGTAGCTAAACGCAGGCTATATGGCGACGATTATGGACTAATTTCTTTAAATAAGTTTCCCATCCAAGATTTCCTGGGGGGTAATTTGATAACGATTGGGGCTACACTTCGGGTCGATATCTGAATTTGATTTGACCATTTGTGCATAACGACTGATGTAAATTTTGTACATTTGTACAGTTCGCAATAAGAGAGACTGTGCTCTATTACATACAACTCTGCGTAGTCAGTAAATGGAGTGAATTCCTACACGACATCCTTTACAGGAAATATGATCATACGCCAAAACAATGTTACACGAAGGAAAATTGAAAGATAGAGAATGAATTAGTATCAGATTTAAAAATCGGTTATGCCTTTATTTTTTTTTTTTTTAATTTTTATCATTCGCTTGTTTTATTGACTTACAATTCGGGTCGTTTTCACTTCTGTCGTTTGAACACGAGATGAATCCTCCTGAAAAAACGAAAGCCGGTTGGATGAATATTATATCGACCATCCGAATATATATGAGTGTGTGTGTGTGTGTGTGTTTAATTCTTCATGTCTGGGATTATGAACGTTTGCTAAAGGAACCGATAACGTTTTTCTATTAACTTTCTATATTCGCTAGCAAGGGAAAGAAGAAGAAAAACATCAACTGGGTGATTTCTCAAAGTAGGTCTTTATAATGCTACTATTTTTTTAGAATTCGCTTGACATCACTTCTCTGAAGTTATGTTATGAAAAAATACAAATAAAAATCTATCGTTCCCACATACTTTCGCTAACTCTGACAGAGAAAGACACACATACACATAAACACACATACATATATATATATATATATATATATATATATATATATATATATATATATAATATGTATATATATTATATTAACACGACTATAGATTTATATATGTGCGTGCGTGTATATCTACATGTATATTTTCTGAAATATATGTATATATATATATATATATATATATATATATATACACACGCAGATATATAAATATATTTATTGTGTTACAATAACAGAGCTCGATGTAATATAATAGAGCTATAAATTATATGTTATTAAATATACACGTTATTTCACATCTATACCATGACTATATATTAATGTGGAAAAAAAACTGAAGTTCATAGCAGGCAAATTTATCTGACGATTACAACCTGCATTAAATTCAGAGTTATTCTACCGCTGCGAAAAAATGTATATTTATTATTAATATAATTTTTCTTTCTGTTATTAAACATGGAACATAGTTTATTTCTCTTTCTGAAATTATTTTGCCCCATAAAATTTTAGAAATATGTCTTTATCTCTCTTTCTTTGTCTGCTTACATAGATATTAATAAGAAGAATTACGAAAATTATGTAAGCTGTATTGCTATTTCCGCGAGGAATCCTCGCTTCTTCAGAGACAAAATTCTTTATTATGCAACTACAGGACAAATGTTATATAACGGAAGATCAAAAAGAAATTCATATTCCAGAATATTGCATGAAAGAACGAAAAAAAAAAGAAATAAGAAAGAACAATGGTAGGGGAAAATAAAAGAGATAGTAGATTATGTTAAAAGGTTATTGTCTAGACATTGATACGGAAGGGAGATAGAAGGAAAAAAAAGAGACGGCGAAAGAATTTATAATCATTGAAACGTCTTTTAGATGATGTCTGTGTTAAGAAATTAAAAATTAAGCATGTTCCATGAATGGAAGTATCGGAAAAAGAAAACTGGAATGGAGAGGAAAAAAAACAAAAAAAAAACAGTAGACTGGAAAAAGTTAAAGAAGAGATGGGGAGAAAGAACGAAGAACGGAAGTAAAGGTGCAAAATGCACGCCTGAAATTCGCCATAAGGAATTCCAGGTAAGGTGCGTAGAAAGAAAAGGATAGGTACATGAATTGGAAAAAAGATGAAAAAGAAAAAAAGAAAAAGAGAAATAGAGAAAATAGATAAGATATTCGCCTCTACAATTTGTTTTAGTTCTTTTAAAATAATATGGTCAGTCTATTGTTGAGACAAAATTAACTTATTTTACTATTTACTACTGGAATAAAATGGAAGGAGCAGAAAACGGTAATATTGTATTAGAGAGAGTCTAGGGAATTTTTAGGCACTACACACACACACATACATACACACACATACACACACACATATATATATTGGTTGTTTAATTACTTAGTTTTCGCTCATGATAAAATTATACCAGTGTATATTTGTATTAAAAAGTATTCAATATAATTAAATTGTAGAACTTTTGAATATTCTACATTTGTAAACGAGTTATTACGCGACCTAGGTTTCTACCATGAGTATTGTCTTCTGGCGGTTTGCAATAACTAAATTTACCGTTTAACGTTTTTTTAAGAACGCTTACGTAACGGTGAGTCTTTTGAACGCTCACGTGACGGCTGTTTTTTTATTTTTAAGCGCTCATATCACGCGCATGATAGGATGTGCGTGGTGGTGCAGTGGATATCGACTCGGAACGACATCTCGGGGAGCCGAGTTCGAATTCTAGTTGAATTCCTTGCATTTACTTACGCACAAATACCCCTGAGAAAGGTATTAATCCGTCTCTTCCCTCCAGTTATGGGATAAATAATAGGACAGATTGGGTTCTATAGCATTGGTTGACAAGCAGTCTACCGCAGAAATCAATGGCAACCTACTGCGGGATAACCTCCTCCCAGTCAGTCATGTCTCTTTCGAGACATGATCGCCCAAAGCGTGTATCACGTATGGCACCTAACTGACTGATCACGCGAAATTTTGAATGCGCATTTTCTAAAATTACAAGAAATTTTAACGTTTTCAACTATATTTTTATGAACATAATAGTTATTTTTTAGTATGGTTACACTTAATCATAATTCCTGTTCTTTCATTCAATAGTTCGTTTTTGTTTGGAAATAGCATAATTGCTAAATTTTCTTCTTGGCACAGTGTACATATTGTGCCAACGTAGCTGATTCTACTATACTGCAGATTATGCTTAGGTTTTTTCCCATATTTTCATTTCACGTGGCTAGCTGATTTTGTACAGTTGTTTAAGTTTTCTATTTTGAAAGTAGACTTGGGATTGAATCACCTGGTCGTAAATGTGTCTTTGGTTAATCTCAAATATATTTAATTTTGACTATTTATTCCATGTAAATTTTGTGTGGTTGAAAGGAGTATGCGTAGTTTTTTTTTTCAAATGTTCGTTTCTACATTTCATAAACGAGGAGTATGTATAGATGTTGAGTCAAGGATAATATTTTTCCAGAAGAGTTTCTAAAAATCTGTGATCCTTTTTAATTTGGGCGAAAGAGACATTTTGGCTGCATTCTAGAAGAGTTAATTAAATCAATGTTCACACTGATTGGAACGATAAAAGTGACACGGCAGCTTGTCAATCTAAATTCCATTTGTCAGATCTTGCTTTGATGATTGTGGGATGTGACTATTTTGTTTAACCACACATTTAGATGTAAATCAGGCGCCATGCATTAGACCAAAGAATTCAATATCATTGTATATCATTCTAAGTAACTTTTAAATCTTCAATGTCATACTTTTGGGTAGTAAAAGGAATCAGATTTCCTCTTTCTATGTTTGAAGAGATACGTTTCATTGCGAGATTTTTAATCGACCGCGGGCGAGTAAAGCAATAAACATAAACACTTAATTAAGATTTTAATAGACTGCGTCGATCCAACGCGTGAGATCTCAATATATATATATATATATATATATATATATATATATATATATTAATTCAGATACTTCAATCCAAGGGAAAAAAGCAGGAAGGTAAATTCCAAAAAAACCCGATCCTAATTAATATTAAAAATTTTATTTTAATATTAAAAAATGATACAGGAAGAGAGCTCCATGTAATAAAATATTACAGAGCAAATATATATTAAAAAAGGATTAATTCAAAGATGTTGAATGGCCATTTCGATATGAAGATCCCCACGGGGGACAACACATCACCTCAGCAACAGAAAAATCCTTTCAGAAACTGGAGAAAAATTAGTCTAAAATTTTCAACGCAAGCAAAGAAATTTACGATAAGGCCCTTCAGAAAAGCGGTTTTGTCAATAAGTTAAAGTATGATAAGCCTGCTATAAACCCAGAATCATCAAAAACTAAAAACACCCGAAAATGTAGAAAAAGGAAGATAATTTGGTTTAACCCTCCTTATTGTAAGCTAACTAATATAAATATTGGTAAGTATTTTCTCAGATTAATCGATAATCATTTTAATAATAATAACTATCCCTTGAATAAAATTTTTAATAGGTTCACCCTAAAAATTAGTTATTCTTGCACCTCAAATATAGATAATATAATTAATTCCCACAATAAACAAATTTTAAAGAACCTAAATAATACGGAAGTTAAATCCGGAATTGTCGATAAATGCAATTGTTATTCTGTGGATGCCTGCCCGGTGCAAGGCACATGTAAATCCACCCATGTAATTTATGAAGCCCGCATTTCTCCATCTAATAACAAGGACAATTACCGGACCTATATTGGCATGTCCGCGGGCTCTTTCAAACAGAGGCTTTATAATCACAAGTACTCGTTTTCGAACCCTAAACTGAGATTCCAGACGGCACTATCACGTAGGTTCTGGGAAATGAAGGAGGAAGAGCAGGACCCTATAATCAGCTGGAAATTAATAGGCTCAGCTTGTACTCCTAAAAGTTTTCGTGCTGGTGTCGTCTGTGTTTATTGGAGAATATTTTGATTTTGAAGTATCCTCATCAGGACTTACTTTTGAACCTTAGGAGGGAATTTATAAACAAGTGCCGCCATAGGGCGGATTTTAAAATTTAACTTCTAATTTTTAATTTTTAAATTCTAAATTTTCCATAATTTTTTAAATTTTTTAAATTTGTTAAATTTTAATTCTAATTTTTCTTTTTATGTATATGTGTATGTTTGTGTGTGGATGTGCATATTTGTATATATATGTATATATATGTATATATGTATTTATGTATGTGGGCTATATGTAATTTTTGAAAAAATTTTTTTTCTATTTAAATGCTCCTTTTCATAATATTCATTAATTTTTTATATTTTTATATGTGTGTGTGTGAGTGCATATGAAATATGTATATATATATATATATATATGTGTGTGTGTGTGTGTGTGTGTGTGTGTGTGTGTGTGTGTATGTGTGCATGTATGTGTACACATGTATATTGTGTTTATATGAATTTTTTGTATATAGGTGTGTACACACATATATATGTGTGTATGCGCATGTATATGTATATAAGTGTGTAATAAATTGAATGTATGTGTGTGTATGTGTATGTATATATGTATTCTTATTCGTAGAATTGTGTGTATATATATGTATGTATGTGTGTACTTCTATAGGTATGTATAATTGTAATTAATTTTTTTTTTACCTAGTGTTGTCTTTATTTAGTTTAATTTCAAATGACCTAATTTTTTTAAAAATAATTTTATTTTAAATCCTATATCTTTTTATTCCCTTTTATTAATAATTATGACTTTTTAAGTAAAGGCCTTTTTCTAATAATTCAACGTTTTGGGGAAATTAGGTTTTTGAATTTGTCCAGCGCCTGTAATATTTAAAAAATGTTTTTTCTTTAGTTTCTTTCTTTTTCCCTCCCTTCCTTCTTTTATCTCTCTTCCCACCTTTTTTCCGTGTTGCTTAAACTTACTTCGATTTAACACGGCTGTCTGTTAATTTTTAGTTACATTCTCCCTTTTTTTGCGAACACAGACGATGTCAATTTTTTCTTTTCTTATTTATTTGATTTTATTCTATCTTTTTCTTTTTCTTTTTCGTTTTCTTTTTCTTTTTCTTTCCCTTTATTTTTATTTTTATTTTATTTTATTTTTTATTTTTTAATTTCTTTGCAATCTATTTAAAAAGGAAAAGTAGACTAATTTTTCTCCAGTTTCTGAAAGGATTTTTCTGTTGCTGAGGTGATGTGTTGTCCCCCGTGGGGATCTTCATATCGAAAAGGCCATTCAACATCTTTGAATTAATCCTTTTTTAATATATATATATATATATATATATATATATATATATATATATATATATATACATATATATACTACGAATTCTTAATGAATATGCATATCCTATGTTTATTCACGACTCGGACTTTCAAGTGTTATGAAATCATGCTTTGCATATTACGAACTGAAGTTTTTTTCGATTTGAATTAAGTATTAGTGTTCCATAAGTTAAAGTCGTTATATATATGTATATGTATATATATATATATATATATATGTGTGTGTGTGTGTGTGTGTGTGTGTGTAATTCTCTCTTTTTTACTATCCGCTAATTTAGAAAATGGCTGAACCAATTGTTTTGAAAGTTTACGATACCATTTTAATCAAATACGAAAGTTTTTATTTATATCATATATTAAAAAATATTGCAATATTAAAAAAATACTGCAATATTAAAAAAAATATTGCAATATTAAAAAAAATATTTCAAAGTCGATTAAAGCCGATGAGAGCCAAAAAAACAAAACTTTCATTTTCAATATGGACGCCTTAAGAGACAACGTTTTTATTTCGTAGAAAACAGGAAAATTTCAAATTTAATGTAAACAAACATTTTTCTTATTATTTTTTTGTATTTCTGAGGGCGTGAACAACAAATTTCAGTTCCTTTTAAAAAAAAGAAAGTTTTTTATTTATTTTTGTAAAGAATTATTATTGATATCCCATTTATTTGGTGGTTTAGTGAATAAATTTGTCTGTTTTTAACCTAAGACGACAGACTCTCCAATGGTTTGAAATTTTTTATAGTATTTTAATCGTATATGAGCGTATTTTAAATACCTCATATTGAAAGATATTACAATATTAAAAAATATATATTTTTTGCAAAGTCGACAAGAGCCGATGCGAGCCGAAGCAACAAAACTTTCATTTTTATTTTGGACGTCTTAACAGACAATTTATTTGTTTTAGAGACACCATAGGAAAATTCTAAATTGAAGATAAACAAAGCATTTCATCATATTATTTTTATTTTCGCGGGGGTAAACAGGAGAAATTCCTTCCCCTTTAAAAATATTCTATTCATTTTCTTTCAAAGAATTATTATTGACATCCCATTTTTAAAAAATTATCCTATTTATTTTCTTTCAACGAGTTATTAGCGATATCCCATTTAAAACAAATATATTCATTTTCTTTTAACGAATTATTATCGATATCCCATTTAAAAAAGAATATCCTATTCCTTTACTTTCAACGAATTATTTCGACATCCCATAAAAAAATTCTATTCCTTTTCATTCAGTGAATTATTTTCGACATTCCAGTCGAAGAAATATCCTATACACTTTCTATCAACGAATTAGTATCAACATCGTATTTAAAAAAACAACAACTCCTATTCAATTTCTTTCAACGAATTATGATAGACATACCATTTAAAAAATTGTTCTTATTCATTTTCATTCAACCAATTATTATCGACATCCCATTAAAAAAAAATCCCTATTCATTTTCTTTCAAAGAATTATTATCGACATCCCATTAAAAAATAACCTATTCATTTTCATTCGGTGAATTATTATCGATATCCCATTTATTTCGTTGGTTTAGTAAATAATTCATTTTTTAAACCTAAGCCTTTTTTATTATTATTTCTATTTTGGCGTGCGTAAAATACAGAAATCTTTTTCCTTTGAAAAAAATATTTCTATTCCTTTTTTTCAAAGAATTATTATCAATATCCCATTTATTTTGTTGGTTTAGTAATTAGATTTTTTTTTCTAAGCCATTATTTATTTCTTATTTGTCGGGACTAAATGACAGACTCACTATAAATGTTTTCTTTTTTTTAATAGATTATTATCAATAAGACACAAAAATTTCATGTAAACAAAACAAAATTCCAAATAATTTATTTTCCTGAGGGTGCTCACTTCGTCATATACGTTCATAGTAAAATCATTCACCTAATTTTTTTGGCTTTTCTTTTTGGTAAACATCAAGGGTTAAGTCCCTTTTTTAGTTGTTTTGGCTTTTCTCAGAAATAATTATTTTTAAATAAGCCAAAAATTACAAATGTCCTTTTGTCTTATCTATATAGTCAAAAATGAAGAGAGAGGGACTTAAATTTTTGAAATGGTTATTTTAGCCAATATTTCTTTTCAGATTTCTAAACTCAGTGCAAATGAGATGCTTCAATTCATAAAGATAATGACTCACAGAAGGTCAAACTTAGGTTGTCTTAATTGCAAAGCGGAAGAAGTTCAACGAGTAATTGAAAATAAAAGTGAGGACGAACACGCATCAGCGAACGAGCAAAGAAGGCAAAGAATGGTTCAGATACGTGCCGAGGAAGCAGCAGAGGGACGTCAGCCAGACTTGAGGAAGCACGATTGCGAGCACGGCTATCGCGTTCTGCAGCTTCTAATCTGCTTCGTTCTCAACAGAACGACGTCAACGAGAAACAGCAGATCAATGTCAAACACTCTGCAAACAAGACAATCTCTATATCTGTACAGACAATGGAACAATTAAAATAGTGTGTACCCACAAGTATTGGGAAATTAGATGTGCGCCTTCACTTTTCGTTTATTTTTTCATCTAACCAAACTGAGCCATACCAACGCGTGGTTGAGTACAGCTAGTATATACATACACAAACACACACACACATATTATATATATATATATATATATATATATATATATATATATATATATCCATCCTAGAAGTAGTACAAACTAAACGGTTTGTAGTGAAGTGAATTACTCTATTGAGAGTGCTCGATAATCCCCACATGAACCTTGACCTTGTGTCACATCCCCGTCCTAGAAGGGGGAAGAGGTAAATATCTATTTAGTAAAATTTTTATTATGAGTTTATGATAAAAACGTAGTTTATTGCAACAAAAGAACCATTGTGTTTCGATATATATATATATATATATATATATATATATATAAGTGTGTATGCGTGCAGATGAGGGCAAGTGTACCCATATATCTTGATTGGACTGTTTTCATGTATCATTTTAGTACTTCATTGATATCAATTTTCAGTTACTTTATTGACAAAATGAGATAACCTAAGGAAATCCATAATCTACACTACAATTATCTATATCTTTAGAATTCCATATTGCAATCATTTTATCTTCGGTATTTTCCTTTCTTTTTTATGTATACATATAGTTTCTTTATATATATATATATATATATATATATATATATATATATATATATATTTCTTTGTTTGAACCCTCTCTAATACAATATTTCAAATTTTCATTCCACCCCTTTTATTTCAGGATTAGAATTTAAATTATATTAATATTATCCCAGCAATATTCAGGCCATATTATTTTAAAGGGAAAAATATTTCGAAACATTTTGGCAGATCTGAATATTACATCATGTTACCCATTTTCCCTATGTTTCTTTTCTCATTTTTCGTTTTTTCTTTTCTTTTTTATATGCTTTTTAATTTTATGGACGATGGCTTTCAGTCGTGCATTTTTTCTCATCTTTCATTTCTTCTTTCTTTCATCCGCTATCTCTCCTTTTACTCTCTCTCTCTATCGAGCCTTTCTTCTTTTTTTTCGTCCTTTTTAGTTTCCCTTTTTTTAATTTCATCCTTGTAACATGCTTAATTTTTTTCTATTTCTTAACACAAATGTAATCTGAAGTCCTTTACAATAATGGATTGCTGAATCCATTTTGATGTCTCTCTTTTACCCACTTCTTCCCTACCCTCATTACCAATGTCCAAACGACAACCTTCTAACATAATCTACTTTATTCTTTAACTCCTTGACTCATTGTTCTTTCTTCTTTTTTTTTCTCTATCATGTAAACTTCTGGTATATGAACTTTTTCATAGACCTTTCGGTATATGAATTTTGTCCGGTGCTTGGATAAAAAAAAAATTGTCGCTAAAGAAGAAAGTATTTCTCACTGATAAGTCCATACGGCGATTTTCGGAGTTTTATTTGAAAATATACATATTTGGCTCTATAAATAGATAATATTATTTACACCGACGAGACCTCAACTTGGACCATTTTAATATTATTAAGGTTAATATTAATCGAACCTGTTTTGGGATTTTACCTACATGCCATTTTTGTTTTGTATATATATATATATATATATATATATATATATATATATATATATATATATATAAATGCCGTTTTACAAAATTGTAGCTTAAATTTTGTATAATTTGGAATCTAGATGTGTTTTAAGTGAGTTTTTATGTTTGGAAGGAAAGCACTTTAATTTCAAAAACTCACCAACATTTAAAATAAAAAGAAAACCGAATGTATGCTCTAAATCGCGATGAATGTGTAAAAATATACGTGGGTGCTACACACGGCCTGAATAAAAAATAGTATTGCAGAGTAATAAAATTTAACTGACCAATAACAGAAAATTGAACTTTTCCAAATACTTACACCAAAATAGTGGAGGTAAATTTAGAATAATGTCTATCTACCAAAATTCAAACTATGAATTTGTCATGGTGCAAGTAGAAATATTTCTAACAATATTCAAGTCTTCCCTTAACAAAACAACGTGAAAACCTGACAGACACACACACACTCATCTACACAAAACCCACACACTCACCCACCACACATACACAAAGTTGAAAGGCTCTAAAATAATAATTAAATAACATTTAGTGAGCCATTGCAAAAAAGTAATTCTGGATCCCGACTGGACAACAAACACAAACGTAACTCATCAATAAAAAAAAGAGTTGCACAGACGCAAAATATGAAAAAAAATTTTGAAAACATTTCTGCAGAAACAAGATGAAAACGAGTTTCGTTAGTTAGTGTAAAAAAATATTCTGGCCAATGAAATTTGAGCGATTTTCAAAACTGAAAAAACAAAAAAAAAAACAAACCTAAAAAAAACAGTGTGAAAATAGTCAGCAAACGAAAACGCACGCATATGAATTTCTGACCTGCTCACAGACAAATTATCGGCAGTCAGAAAGACAAACAGATATCGATAGGTAAAGTCACAAATTTATTTGCCTGAACAGAGTAAACTTTGAACACGAAACACTTGTAACGACACAATTATCATAATTTACACTTCAAGATAAGTAATGTTGATAAAAATAATAACAATAAATCTACACTTTAAACAAAATGTTCCCAGCTTCTCACACTTTTTTCACCTATAGGAATTTCTCTTTTGCACAAACCCTGTTTCTGTTTTCAATTATATATATATATATATATATATATATATATATATATATATATATATAGTGATAGATGAATTGCCGCCTAAATTACGCAGAAATGATAATTACACTAACATTTCATTTTGGCAGATATATATACCAAAATTACACAAAATACCTGGAAATGCTAAAGAGTATATTTATTCAATAAAATCGTCATAAGATTCAGCCCCGGACTCTTGAACTTTTCGGAATAACTAGCATCTCTTTTGAACTGTCTCTTTGTTTAAGTTCGTGAATGTTCCCATAATACTTGATTTCAGTTCAGCTTTGGTGTTGCAATATATTTTGTTGGTCTCTCGTTCATCTGTGCCTCACAAATAATAATTAAGCGGGTGGCAGTCTGAGGAATTAGTTTGACAGATGTAAGGTTTATGGGGTTGCCAAAATTGTTTGATAGGCAAGACTGTGTTCGACTGTGCGGCATGCTGCAGGGTCATATTTTCAGAAATCGGGTTTTCTAGTAGCCACCTACTTGACCAAGAGCACCTCTACCTCCTCAACGCACTTGATGTAGAATTTCGTTTTTAGCCAGAGGCACTGAGAGAAAATGAATGAATGTATAATGTTGGCATCACAAGTACTCCCTGCATAAACCGTGGTTTTGACTGGATATATGATTCAACACTATCGAATCATCAGCACTTTTCTCAGATTGACTCCCAAACAATGTATAATGTTTGTATTGGAATTTGCGGTGTTAATGCCAAGGAGTACAGCATAATGTTTCTAAATAATTTCTGTTGGAGTGATTACATCATGGTAATTTGAGCAGTCGACAACATAAAATAAACAAACAACTTGTATGCGCGAAATTAAAAATATAAGTTGAGGAGATCAACTCATTGCACATTATATATATATATATATATATATATATATATATATATATATATATTTATATATATATATATATATATATATATATATATATATATATATATATATATATATATATATATATATATATATATATATATATATATATATATATATATATATATATATTTATATTTATATTTATATATATATATATATATTTATATTTATATATATATATATATATATATATATATATATATATATATATATATATATATATATATATATATATATATATATATATATATATATATTGAGATGCAATAATCCTTAGTGTCAGGAGTTTTGTATTTTTCAGTGGTTTAATATATTGTGGCAAGCAGGTCTTTATATCGTAAATTGCTAGATATCAAGATAAAGATAGTGGGAATTATATTAATATGGAGAATTGTGTTACTTAACTGTGCAGAGAAGTCTTCAATTTTCTTTGAATTTATCATAATAATTTCTTTATGCCATGACTAGTAAGAGCACCATAATGGTGCATGCAGAGAACATCGAAGACGGTATGCCTCTGCTCAGTTAAGTGAAAAACATTTTCACATTAACACTTTCTCTTTATATATATATATATATATATATATGGAAATTAACGAAGATTAAAAAAGACCTTTAAACAACTAACAATTTGAAAAGATCTATTTGAACATTATTTTTGATCGAAACTCGTATTTAAGCAGATATTCTTTTCATAAGCAAACAGTATTATATATTTATTTTTACTGACCTGATTATTTACGATAAATTTTTTTCAAAAAATCATTTCAAATTGTCGATTGTTTAAAAACCATTTCATTAATGTTTTGCTACTTAAGATGAAAAGACGTCAAGATCAGAGTAAGAGCAGTGCGAGTAGGTGACAGATTAGCTAGTATTACATGCGTTAGGGTAGAGTTAGAGAACTTGCAGTTTGACAGTAAATTATTAAGCTGTAATTTAGTATAAATTTAAATAGTGCCTATTACGAGAAAGAGAAGCAAAGAAAGAAGTCTGTGCTTATAAAATCTATCACCAAAATGAGCGCATAATTAGAAGCAATTCATTACATCCAGTTACTAGAGATGGACAAAAAATGAAAAATACTACTAAACACACACACACACACACATATATATATATATATATATATATATATATATATATATATATATATAAGAAAAGGGTTGTTTGGATGGAATAAAATTCAGTATCTTTCCCTTGACAAAACACAAGTGTCGAAAAAAAAATCTTAATTTGTAGTGATATCATAATTTACTTATGTTATGAATTTTAAATATATATATATATATATATATATATATATATATATATGTGTGTGTGTGTGTATGTATGTATAAAATTAGATTAAATTAATAACATAGTAATAGGACAAAAACTGGAAACAGAATAACAGTTTATAAATTTACTTAGATGAAGAATCATAAATTACCTACCTGCAGAATTCTATTTAGCTATTTTCGCGGTTTTCAGCTGGACTTACTCTTTTGGTAGAATTGTTGGTACCTACAGAACTGATTATCATGGTTTTCTGGGAACGAGCTACCGACTCTTTTTTTTTACCTTTGTTGAAGAAATTCAGACTAAGAGGAGGCCAAGTGATATAAGAGGAACTTTTTGACATGATTTTTTATAAGAGATTATTTTTATTTTTTTTATTATTTAGTTTATAATTAATTAAATCAGAAAAAAATATTCTCACTATCATTTATACAAATAAAACCACAGATTTGTGTCTTAAATTCTGGGAAAAAAAAGTTATAATTATTTACAAATAGATTGCTCTCTTCATCATCTCTGTTTTTATTCCGTTGTATTTTCCGGTCTTCAGCGGGTCTATATCCCTCAGAACATCCAACAATGAATTTCGAAGTGAATCCCTTTCTTTTTTCAATTACGGAGTCAGGCATTTCTTTACCCACTGCAAATACCGATGAATATCTAGTATTGTACTTATTTTTACTAGTGTGAAGTCATTACTCGCTGTTTACAATATGTGCATTTAGACAATATCAAGATATTGAACTTCTAATTATTAAATCACCACATTCGTCAACCAACTTTTTAATCCAATCTGCTTGTGTTTATTTTCTTTACGACGATTGAATTGTATCACTGGTGAGATAGAAATATAACATAGATTGATAAATTTAGAACGAAGATTCAACTTTCGTCATGTTGTCAGGGAAATCTCTTTTACTATGATAAGTACAAAAATAAGGTAAGTGTTTTGCCGTTTTATTTCCGATTTGAGCTGTAAACCAAGGACCCAAGGTATTCAAATGAGAACAACTTAAAATATAATGGAAGTAAAAATGATATTATCGTTTGCTCATATAGCACAAGGATGAAAGTACAACTCACTTGTAATTGGCTTTATTAAGAGAAGATTACTAACACCAACACCACGTCGACAGGGAATCAGATGAAAGAGAAGTTATAATTTAAATATTGAAATGCTTTCTATAACAATACTACAATAAAAAATTAATATCATTTCAGCATTACTAATAGACTTTATTTGCAAACAAACAATTATGACAAGGAGTAATCAACTAAAATACGGACTATCTTTACTTTTCTTTTCTGCCATCTGAAATATTTTTATTGTTAAAAGAGCTAAACTGAAAAAGAAATTCCTTAGAAAACAGGCACGACTTTTTCACTTTAGTTTTGGCGTCTAAATATCCTGGAATTTCTGGACGCACTGATTATTACAGCCAAATACTGAAATATGAATCGGAGTTGAGAAAAGAAAATACAACGAGGACGAATGAAAAACGAGGCAAAATTTAATAAGGCTTGAAAATGCCTCATCTAATAAAATGCGAGATATTATTACATCACCTCTGGGCCCATTACAAATTCATGGCTTTAAGCAGAATATTCAAATTTGTAATTTCCTAGCGTTGATATCATTCTAAAGAGTGATTTTTCTGATTGTTAGCAATAATTTTATTGATTCGCGATTATTAAGATTGGATGTTATTATTTTACTTGTTAAATCTGATGTTCCTTTAAAACGTAGGCAGCTTTAAGTCTGCGTTGACATCTTTTCTTTTTTACCTGTGATTTTGCTGTTCTTTGGAAAAATACAAGAAAAATAATCGTTTGTCTTTTTCACGGTTTCAATTTTCAGTTATCATTGTAGATTGTGTAGCACCCAAGGATAAGTCATTTAATCTATCATACTATCACAAGAATAGCTGGACGTAGGGAGAACAAATCTCTTTTTGAAAAGCATCAGTGCGATCTGGACGCAAACCGCGGCTGAAATTCGACTTCGTATTTCAATTTTCTAACCATAATATTTAGATACAAAGCTTATCTTTCTCGTCTCAAGAGTTTATATATAAAAAGGTTTTCTTATCGTAGAATAATGTTTTATTTTTTATTTGATATATAACTTTATTTTGTCATCGCTGAGTGCATTTCTCATCAGATGTTCGCTTATTTAATTAATTTTTAATGCAATAAATATCACTGTCACGTTTAATCTGGTGATTCTGCGATGTATTTAGTGACTTTAGATACAATACAAAGAAAAATCTGCAATATTCCACTGATCAGCATGAATTTTGGTGCGAAGAAAGAAAACACGATTTCAGTTAATTCGATGGCGCTGATTTCGAATATAGCCTTAGATATTTAGGGTTAGATACCGATTTTACTGTACATTTGTTTTGGAAAAATGATCAATTTACGATCTTGGCTGATCGCAACATTTTGTTAATAAAGGTCGTAGACCATCAGCAATCAATTCTCAGGTAGGCCGAACAAATTATGTCAGCCACCTGAAATAAACTATTTTCATGAAAAAAGTGTTTTTGTGTCAAAAATTGTAATTAGAAGTAGCAAATATTTTCAATTTATGGCCAAAATTCAAATTAACAGAGAAACTTCATCACTATTACATTTAGTCAGTAATACGCTAATATAAGTATTAAGGTTCCTTTTTTATATAGACATTTACATAAATTTCCTTATGATTGCAACGATGTGAGTGATGAGCAAGGAAAACGATTCCATCAGGATATCCAACAATGGAAGAGCGTTAACAAGGACGATGGCAAACGAATGATGGCTGACTACTGCTGAAGTACCAAAAAGGACTTAATTAGCATTGAACATAACAGACAATCAAGAAAGGGAGCAATTATCCCCCGTTTTTATGTTCACAAAGGTTATATTTCTGCTGTTATTTTATTAAATAATTTGATGAAAATAGTTGTTGGTCTTGCTATATTCAATCGTTTTATTTTTTAAGACATAGGGTATGATTGTTATTTAAAAAAAGTATTTCTCAAAAGCAGACTAATATTTGTTGGTTTAATGACGAATTTTCCACTATTCTCCTTTGGGAAATATTGTCGTCGGTCAATATCGTATATACAGAAAACAAATAAAAAATGCTTTCTGTTTAAAAAATGAGGCCTTCATGTAAAGTAGATTCAAGGCCCTCAAATTAGCTTAAACATGTTTGGGTTCTCGACACCATTTCAAAAGTTTTTGTTGTTGATCATTGTTATTTATCCTGACGTGGTATTTTTCGTCACTCTCCTTTCGCATTCATGAAGCTTTCCTGTGCTTTTAATACATATTACAATTATAAGTGTTCTGATACGCATTCTTCTTTGATTAATTTGTTGATTGATTTCACGACATATCAACTCCTTGATGTATCGCCGAGGTGGATACGATACACAGAGAAAGTGTGGCGCAATATTATTTAGGGTGCTAATCAGATATGCACCGAACATTACAATAGATACAACGTCAGACAAGACAAAAAGTACAAGACAGAGAGGAGGGGTTCAGAACAAAATATACGCTAAAGTAATCTGTTCGAACATTACTCGAATGACACTTGAATGTGACCCCTAGATTGCTACTATTTTTTACTTAAACAGATCGTTTAACCCTCAGGCCATTTCATGTTCGAGAGTGCTGCAGAGGTGGTAAACATTTTACAGCTCTTCTCATGGTTGATTTGATGCCCAAATCTAATTTTCTTGGGAGTCTTGAAATAATAATAATGTGATATATTATATATATATATATATATTAATTATATGTTAATTTCTTTATGAAATTTCAGGAAATTATGTAGATTAATATCCTGAAAGAGGTCTTTTATGTTTGTTGGTTGATTTTATTTAGAGGCATATCAATCTCTGTGGATTATTTAATTCCGACATCTAAACATTTTGAACATAGTCAAATGGCTTTGAGTACAAATAAATAGTAATGTTAGTCATATTGTTATAAAATTTATTGTTGGCAAGTAATTTTTAAAATATATTCAAGGCAATTTTACTATAAATAGGCATTGTCGGTTTATTTTGATATAAAAAATTATTGATGGTGTTTTTAATATGTAAATGTATTTTCATATTTCGGAATATTAGTAGTTTACTATTTTTCATAGCTAGAAGCCTAAAAGGGGCTACCAGCACGGTGTACTAGGGAACAGCAGCAGTTTCGAGGTTCTCATGGATTTCATTTCAGGATATATATATATATATATATATATATATATATATATACACAGAGAGAGATAGTGACACGCATAAGTAGTGGATATATGTTAATTTCTGTTACAACTCTAGTTTATGTTCACTATTTTGCCTTATATTTGGTAGTAATATCTCGTAACCTTTTTTAATTTTATCTGGAAGGAAAATAAAAAAAACTCATGGCTGAATCCATTTTTTTAATCAAAGTTCAAAATTACCTTATGCAAAAGTATTGGATACATCAATTTAATATTTTGTCACGTAGCCTTTGTTTTGTTCCACTGCTTCCAGTCGATTTCTATAGTTGGCCACACGTTTTTTACACTGATCCACCGTTACTTTACTCCATTCTTCCTTGCAAAATTCCTATAATTACTTGATATTTGGTAGATTCCGCTTATGAACGTTAACCTTCAAAGTATTCCACAAATTCTCAATTGGATTTAAGTCAGGAAACTGACTTGGCCAATTGAGAGTACGAATACCTTTATTTTCAAACCATTCCTTTGTAAGTTTTGCAGTATGTTTGGGATCTTTGTCATGTTGAAGCACGAAATGCCGACCATGTCCTAAAGAATTTGAAGATTTCTGATGGTTCTTCTCTAGAATCTTCCTGTACATACTACCATTCATTCTACCATGGATAAACTGTATCTCACCAGTGCTGTTGGATGAAAAGCATCCTCATATCATAATGTAACCACCCCCAAACTAACTGTGTGGATTATATTTTACTTGTTAAACGTAGTGCCATTTCATCGCCAAGCACTTTTTGCTGCGTTCCTCCCGAATATTTTACCTTTCTTTTTAGCCGACCAGATTACATTTTCTCAAAACTGCATACCTTTCTTTTCATAAGTTTCGACAATCTTTAAGCGGTGTTTGACATATTTGGTTTTCAGTAAAGGCCCTTTTCTTGGTTATCTTGAATGAAAGCATGGGGGCTCTGCTAGTGGTATCCTTACTTACATTAATTTCTGCACTTTCAAGATCAGATGTAATTTTAGAACGATTAATGAAGGTTTTTTTTTTTGCACATTTCTGCTGATCCACCTTGAAGTCATCTCATTTATTTTTTTCGGCCTTCCATTTCTTGGAAGGTTTGCTGTACCGTCGCAATACTTTTTTTTTAAAATCATTTCACCCCGAGCAAGGCGGAAACGCCGCTGATGTGCAGGGGGTTACATAAATGTAAAAAGATTAATTAGAAAGAAGTGAAGAGTAAAAACTAGTTAGAAAGGAACAACAGAAAGCTGAGAAAGCAGGTGCGATGACAGATACATAGGTGGAGAGAAAGGGAAGGTTATACAGGGGAGGGGAGAGAGCTAGAGGCCAGTGGTTAGTAGATGAGTATTGACTTTGCATTTAAATTTCTGGAGGTTGTAGCCGTCAGGAAAGCAAGAATATGGGAGCGAGTTCCACAGGCGGGAAGTGCGAGAGAGGAAGCTGCAGGAGTAGAATTGTCGTCTGCATTTGGCTAACCTGACTGTGAATGGGTGGAACCCAGTTGCCAGTCTAGTTGCACGAGTAAACACCTGTTGAGGAGGCATCAGTGACTTAAGCTCATCCGAGCAGAAGCCATGAAAGTATTTATAGAAGAGACAAAGGGAGGCCACATTTCGACGATGGGGAAGTGGCTGCAGTCGAGTCTCCAGATCAATACCTATCACATTACAGACTCTCTTTTGGAGCTTGTCAAGAACATTTTTAAAATATATTCAAGGCAATTTTACTATAAATAGGCATTGTCGGTTTATTTTGATATAAAAATTTGTGAAATCATTTAAAAAAAACTAAATTCAGTATTTGTCTATACATCTTAGATGAGGTAGCATTTACACTATTTGGATTATTCGGAATATTGTCTTCATCTTTGTTGCCATTATTACGACGTTTCGATTATAGTACGCTCCGGTTTTCTTCAGTTACTAGGAACTTCGAACCAAACCCTTTTATTACGATCACTGAGATATATCATTCTCATTACATGTGCGACGTCACTTCTTGTAGCCATGAGATATCTCCTTTAAGCTTCACTCTCTAAGGTATTTGTTCACAACTTTTGTAGCCTGGTATTGAAATTACAATCCTTTCGGTCAAGTTACTGTAATTAAGCAACGTCTATATCTATTGGGCCATCAAGTACACATGAAATTGGCCCGAGCGTACACGTTCGAAATCTCGGAAACATGGCAACAAATATGAACAAATAGTCCGAATAATACAAATCGTGTAAATCTACATTTCTTTGAATATCTTGTTCAAACTTTTGTGACACTATCTCCGGCAGGAATACTCTCCCTTCTCCCGCGGCGATACTTTCCCTTGCTTGGTTTAATACAACTGAGAGAGAGAGAGAGAAATTAATATTTACAGTATTATTAGTAATGTGTTATTGCAATACGTGATGTGAGCTTATGTAAAAGAGAAATAATAATTTTAATACTATCAAATACTAGTAAAATATGGTGAATAGAAAAATCAACAATTTTTACTCTCATGTACTTCTAAAATCCGGGGAATATAAAATCTAACTATTTCTGGAAAGGAAAAGAAAAGGGAAATATAATTTTTTTCTTTTCTCGGGTTTAAAACGGACATTTCGCAAAGCTGAAAACATTTAGCCTAAACAGATGTCAGAATTATGTGAAGAGGTCAAGCTAGGCCAAGGTCCATCGACAGACTTTCTGGGAAATAAGAGAGTGTGTGGGAAATTGAAAAAAAAATTGAAATCCAATGTGAGCTGGCGAGATCTCATTCGTCTAGCTAGACCCCTTCCGCAAATCGAGTGGGAGGAAGACGATCTCATTGGCCGAGGGCTTTGAGCCGGCTGGATCCTCAGAGAGGATCGAAACAGGTTATCGAAATCCGGACTCGGCGAGAAAAATCAGTTCTCTCAGTTTTTCTCAGTTTTTTAGTTGCTTTTAGATTAGCTGAGTAACTACGAGTCAAAATGTAACGACTGTGGAAAAAGATTCCCAACTGGGGAGCCATGATCCACGGCTGGTCAAACACCGGAGAAATGATGGCTAAAGAGTTAATTTCGAATGAAGCTTGCCGCCATTTAACTTGAGGTGTTAATTTGGCCATCGACTTGAATAATAATAATAATGCGCCATCGACTTGAATCCCGAAAGAAGGTTATTACTATTTTTTACTCACGGGAAATCGAAAGTTCTGATTCTTCGTTCGCTATGATTCGGTAAACTCTGTTAAGTTCAGACAAGGACCGGAAAGGACTTTGCTGTTTTTGAAGTTACATAGAAAATTGACAACCCTGACTACAGAGACTAAGTGAAAAGACGTTAATGAAAATTTAATGAATACGTGAAAAGACTTTAGTGAAAACTTGAAGAGATCTGTTTACTTCAACGCTTACGAAACTTAGACAATACATTTTATTTAAGGAATGGTAGCTATGATGCTTTTAGCAAACTTTCTGTCTCCGTTGTAACCGGTATTTCCGTCAACTGTATTGTCATTATCAACTGGTTTCCAGGGAAAAGAAAAACATGTGTTTTAATATAAAGACATTCTTCGTAACTCTACAGGCGTGTTCGACCTTGTTCATTTATTTTATTGATTTTTTTGTTTGTGCCATTTTTTAAAACTAAAGTGTACACTAGTGTCCGGATTGGCTCAAAAAGATGACTACTAAAATTGCACGACGTGACCTCTGGGATCTAAACCGGCTTTTGTGGCGAAGTCTTCGGACGAGAACATCACGACCAGCATCAGCGACCAAACCAACCGGCCAGCCGGGTGGTAGAGTCACAACTGGGATAGTCACGACCGTCACAACAGACAGACAGCCCGGCCCTGAGGCGTCACACTTAGATAAATGTAAATTTCTTGTTCAAAATGAGGCCTATTCAGTGTCTATTGACAGAGACAGGTAGTTACTCAGATATTCACATTTTAAAAGAAGTCAATTTTGAATGGGCATCTAGTGTCATCCGTGATACACGCTTGGACGAATATGACTCTTTCAAGATAAAACTGACTGGTCAGAAGATTTTCCTGCAGTAGGTTGCCATTAATTCTACGGTAAACTGGTTGCCAACCAACAGCATCCAATATTTCCTTTTATTTAACCCAAATCTGGTACGGAGAGACGGATTTACACCTTAGTTTTTCAAAACGTAAATAAATGCAACGAATTCAACTGGAGTTTCAACTCCGCTATCCGATTTTTCGTTCCAAGCCGTTATCCACTGCACAACACCCCCCATATATATATATATATATATATATATATATATATATATACACGCACATATATATACATATGTAATTATACATGACAAAAATTTTGTTTTTTCAAAGTTATCATCTTCCTTAAGATCTTAAGAAGAAAGACAGTAAGTACTTCACGCAAGAGAAATTAATGTAAGAATGAAACTAAGACGAAAATGGAAAAGCCTAAATGCTCAGAATCGAGGTTATTCAAATCGAGGCAAAACGCATCAAACTATTGATTGTTGCTTTCCTCTTGATTGCTATAGATGTTATTATAGACAGCGTTTCAGCAAATAATTTTGAACCATCATATGGTGTAGAATGTTTGGATTGGTATAAGGTTTCTATTAATTATTGTGTTATTCTATCTCGGTACTGTCATTTCCTGTTCGTTCCTGATTAACAACTACATCCCTATTGGATCTAGGGATTGAAATCACGTTGACAGTGACCTACTATATCATTTCATGTTATTCCTTTCTTGTGGTCTGCTACCATAGTATCCTAGAGGAATTATTTTCAACCTTTATATTCAATGTCAAATAGATTTAATATAGTTACCTTCACATATTCGTACTGCTTTTCATAATTTAGTATTTTGAGATTAGAGATCAATAATTTTCAATGCACAATGTAACCAACGTGATTTTGCCATTTTGTGTTTACTAGATTTGTAGAGAGACCGCCATGTTTCCTTGCCGCTGCTTAAATAATGGCCGATATCTTTGCACAACGCACCTGCATTTTTCAAGAGTAAAAATCGTAGACACTCTCCATCGTTTTCCCGATAAGTTATGCAATCTTTGGCGTTTCAGTAATCGTTTGTTATACACGACGTAAAAATGACAAAAGTATTTTTGGCTATCTTATTAAAATGAAGGATGTGCGTTGTGGAGCAGTGAATATAGACTCGGAACGACAAATCGGTGTGCCGAGTTCGAATTCCAGTTGGATTCCTTGCATTCACTTACGCTCAAATATCCTAGGGAAAATGTATTAATCCGTCTCTTCCCTCACTTAGTGGGTTAAATAATAGGACAGATTGGGTTCTATAGCCTTGGCTGGCAACCAGTCTACCGCGGAAAATAATGGCAGCCTACTGTGGGATAACCTTCTGCCCAGTCAGTCATATCACTTTCGAGACATGATCGTCCAAGCGAGTATCACGTATGGCACTGAACTGACTGACTATTACAATAAATTGTTTTATGGCTAGTTTATTACTTTGTGTTTATGCAAAGTTAATTATTTACAATTATTGTTCTCACCTTGTTTATTATAGAGACATTTTTACAGAATATAATATCTATGATGATTATATTTGTTCTAAGTACATAAATGTTTTAATGACAGTCATTCATCAAAAAATTGAAAACTGCATATAAATTAATGGTTGTCTGTTCGTCTGCTTTGAAAGTCCGACTGGATATAAATGGGTGATATGGTTGCAGAAATTATATCACAGCTACGACCGCGTTCTCCTGTTTGTGTATCATAGTTAAGAGTTCCTTTGCCAGATAAGTTTTCCCAGCAGCTACATGCTGGTGAGAATTTACCTGTATTTCAAGATTTATTTTATGCAATTTTGGTAAATATAAATCTTTAAATGAGATATCAGTGTTATTTTCATTTTTGCGTAATTTAGACGACAATTTACCCATCATAAAATGTATGTACATTACCGGCCGTAATTATTGGGCCACACCATTTTTTTTTTAAAGAAATGATGTATATCATACTATTTTTACTATTCATTGCCAAATGAAAATAAACTGGTTCTTTTGTTTTATTATTTTTCCAAAATTTTGCAAGACAAGGAAGCATAGATAAACTCGCCCGAATCACCATGAATTTTCTTCATTTTTTCATTAATGAAACTGCAATATATGTAATTATTAAATATTTATGAATTCATTTGATGCACATATCATTGTGCAATATTAACAAAAGAACAATTCTATTATCAATTACAATTATTCTCTTGTCAATAAATATTTAGAAATAGTAGGAAATATCATATTTTAAAACACTGGGGTGGCCTAATAATTATGGCCGGTAGTGTATAAAACAAAATATAAAAAAACCCAAAATGTAATCTCCAGACAGGTCTGTGTCTATTTATCAATGTTAGATATATCGAACTCTATAATGTATATTTTTCAAAAATATGTTGGGATGATGATGCCTCTATTTTTGACGTGCTCATAACTGTTGACCCTAAACACAGGAGAAAATATTATGTATGAATTAATCTATATTTTTCAATTCCTATATTTTTCATTCTTATTACACGATATATATATATATATATATATATATATATATATATATATGTGTGTGTGTGTGTGTGTGTGTGTGTGTATGTGTGTGTGTATGTGTATCAGCAGCGATGTGTCCATTAAAATTAATTATTCATTTTACCTAGCGTCTTTGTACTTGTACTTTTTTAATTTCTCGTTTCTTCATTTCTAATGATAATTGTCACAACCGATCTTATTTGTGAAGTGTAAATACAGATAACACTTGCTGTTTAGCTAGAAAAGACGCAAGTAAAATCAATGGATTTACTAGCCTTTTTATTTTTATGATAGAAAAAACATAATAGTAAGTGGGTGAACAACAGACAGTCACCGAAGAGCTTAATTTTTTTTTCTTGTGTTAGAAAATGCATTAACTTTAGCCTTACTTGTTTTATTATTCCCTTATAACTGGGTGCATGATAAAGAGTCAGTCAGTCAGTTAAGTGCCATGCGCGATACACGCTTGGGCGATCATGTCTCGAAAGAGACATGACTGACTGGGCAGAAGATTATCCCGCAGTAGGTTGCCATTGCTTTCTGCGGTAGACTGGTTGCCGACCAAGGCTATAGAACCCAATCTGTCCTGTTATTTAACCCATAACTGGAGGGAAGAGATGGATTAATACCTTTCCCATGGGTATTTGCGCGTAAGTGAATGCAAGGAATTCAACTGGAATTCGAACTCGGTTCCCCGAGTTCTCGTTCCGAGCCGATATCCACTGCGAGACAAAATAATAAATAGTGGGGAAGTGTCACAGGAAGAAAGCTACTGAAAAGCAGAAATTCTTTTGCTTTTCCAGCCGTATGAAGCCACAACATACTTTCTACTGAAGTCAGTCATATGATCATTACACAGAGTTTTAGAACAGTTCATACGATGAGCAAAAAGGAACAACTGGTGAAGTTTATTTTTCTGATTAACCGGTTTGTTTCATCTGTTTCCATAAATTAAGATTTAATTTTAAATGGTGAAAATGATTGTTTAAATTTTTACTAAAAAATATTTTTGAAAATATATATATTATTTCTTTAAATATGTAAGCATTTGCTAGAAAACATTTTAACTAACTTCAGTGCAATAATTAATTTTAAATACAAATTAAAAGTATTTAAATTCAAATTTTTTTCTATTAATGTTGGCGTTATTTTAATAACAAAAGTTTGAACCTTATAAAAATTGCGGTAACTAAACAATCTAAATTAAAACAGTATCTATTTAATTTACATCAAAATTACGATTTTTGTTTTTTAATGTAATCAATGAAAGCCATATCTGACACCTGAACTCAAGCGATAAGAAATTTATTGAAATAATTATTTTAAATTAAATTAAAAATGTCTAAGTTTACATCTAATATTGATCATACCTACCACAACTGTTTGGTGTGAGATATTGATTTCTTGACTAAAGCTTGAAACTAGATATATAAGTTCTTCCCAAAATAAAGAGCGATAAAAAAGGTTGTTTTCATTTTTATGATCATTTAAAAAGATGAAAGCAGTAATATCTACTTATAGTTTTTGTAAAAAAAGAAACATTGCCAAGAGGAAATGAAGAATTGAAAATGACTTACAAATAAATTCTTATAACTCATTTTTAAGATTTTATCATTTTCTCCAGTAACTAATAGCGATTATCATCAGCACCAGCGTGATACGAATGTAGGTGAGATCAATTCTAGTGAAGAAGGGTATCATATCTGAAGCAAACCCAGTCTCTAGAAGTGTATTTTCTCACATTAAAATTTATTCGCATCACATTAACAGATGTTTGTTACATGCATTATATATATATATATATATATATATATATATATATATATATATTGCGGCGATGGAGAGTGAAGTAAAATATTCAATTTCAACGTTGGCCGTAAGCGTGGATAATTTACTACATGCCCTCTTTTCCAAGTTACCCTTTGCCTCTTATTTATATATAAATCGACCGATTTGGTATCAGTCACAGTCGCTAACCCCTAAGCAAAAGGCACATGGAATCAGAGAAGGGAATTTTTATCGTGTTATATATCACCGAAAGAACTCAAATCATTGCTGAGGTGGTATGCATATATCGCCGAACTCGTAACTGTTTTATTCAAATTTTCCTCTCTAGAGTGCTCAGTCATAACAAGTGCATAATATATTAGTCATCTACATACAAGCCTGTTTGGCTGTATCACAGCCCATCTGTGTGACAAGACATCTGTGTATATATATATATATATATATATAGAGAGAGAGAGAGAGAGAGAGAGGGAGGGAGAGAGAGAAACACAGATAGAGATAGTGCTCAAAGAAACAAGGATTACTTTGGATAATTCATCAAAGGAAAGCATATTTCCATATTTTAATTTCAATTTCCACTCGTGGTTAGCCAATTTTGTAAAATTTCTGAAGTTTTCTATTTTAAATATAGACCTGTGATTAATCAACTTAGTCTTAAAGGTGTCTTTGGTTGAACTCAAATATACAACTGTGTACTATTCTAATTTTGTTATAACCAAACATGAGTAGTGAATCATTTAAAATTAACTGTCACCACATTACACACACAAACACTGACATATGCATATATAAAATCAAATGTTCTTAAATCGAATGTCCATTTCGACGGGTAAATTTAACATCCATCTGAACAACGAGATCATTTATGGTTTATATTTTATACCACAAAACTTAATAGCTTTTATCTCGTATATATATATACACTCCTGATCAAATATTTAAGACTAATGATAAGAAATAAAATGTTTGGAATGTAGCTTTTTGTTTCCATAACCTTTTAGATTGTAGTATTGGTAACCTTAAGTGGGAGGAGTTTAAAATCTATCTGTAAAAAAAAAATATTTTTAAAGATTTTTAAGTGGTCTTAAATTTTTGATCGGGAGTGTATATACGAGGTCAGACAAAATATATGGGGATTTGTGCTATGAAATAAAAAAGACAACTCAAATTGTCATTTAATATCCTTCGAAGTATTCCATTTTTGAAGCCATCCACTTCATCCGGTTTCATGTCCAGAGATGGAACTTTTTTTCATCATGAATTCTTTTTCCTGTCAGTTTGGATCTGATTTCTAAAGAGGAAAAGGTCGCAAATCGAATATCATTGGGAACAAGCAATGGTCACTGATGGAACTCCTGTTGTGTGGTAAGACAACAACCCTCTATATATTCTCCTTCTATCATATTTCATGTGGTATGTCTTTTTAAAGCACACCATAACTTCTTTTTTCTTATAGTTCTTAATTAAATTTTTAGTTATATCTCTCAATCCCTCTTCAGCACTCTCTTTCCTTAAGCCCATCAAGTATGTCAAGCGCTGTATTACCCTGTCTCTCGTTTCCCACTATCGATCCTGTGACTGTCCAATTCTTTAAGGCCTCCTTCTTTATGACTTGTCTCAGAAACTTTGGCTGTTTCTTCTTGATGTTATGTATAAGTGTCATTTTCTCTTCAAATTCTCGTCGCTGTTCACATATTTGATTCACATAGCCCCCACCATTCTTCTGAAGAACCACATTACTGTTGCTTCGTGTCTTTCTTTCATCTTTGAGGAGATAGTCGAGCGTTTACTTCCATATAGTAGAAAATATACCAAATATCAGTCCAGTACACTTTTCCTTGTTTCCAACGAAATTTTCCTATCGCATAATATACTGCTTAGCTTTTACGGCTATAAACAAAGGAAATTACCGTTATAACTTAAAGTGTATGTGCAACAGAGTCCATGGAATAGATACATAAGTTAGTTAATTGTCGTATGTAGTACACGCTTGAGTGATCATGTCTTGAAAGAGACATGACTTTCAAGCAGTAGGTTTCAAGCAGTAGGTTACCATTAGTTTCTCCGGGAGACTGCCATAGATCACAATGTTTCTTTTTAATTAAGACATAGCTGGAGGGAGAAGAAATGTGTTAATACCTTACCTAATAGTACTTGTACGTAAGTGATGAAAAGAATTTGACTGTAATTCGACCTCGACACTCCGTTATCTCGCTGTTATCCATTGCAACACATCTATAAATATATACCCCGGTAATGTTTCAAAACGAAACCACGTATATTAATTCATACAGAAAGATGTACATAATGTTTCCAGCATATGGAGAAGCAACTTATTTTGAAAATATACTTGATATATGCTGAGTAGTGTAATCATCTCTCATTTCTTCTCTGCCTGAGGAGAGAGAGAACAACTCAGTTGTGTCTCCGTCAGAGGACACGTTGCTGGGGGGGGGGATAATGAAAGGTGCCTATTTCTGGTGAGCAACTGCCCGTGGCTGTACTCCACTTATTGCAATAGAGAGGAGGGATTTTGTAGTTATACCGATGCCAACGCAACCAACGTTTGCGGGAGTTAGGTAATTTTAGCGCTCATCCGGGTGTACGCGCTCGGATACCCCACATTAAACCCATCCTTGGGTCACTTCACATTCCATTGAGGAGATTACATATTCTAAAAATATAAATGTCACTCGTAACTCTCATCTCCGCGTAAATCGAAATTGCCATGTCAACAACATTTGGTGATATGGTAGTCAACGTTTTAAAAATATACAAGATTATACATTACTACATTTTGACAAGTGTATTTATTTTCTGCACTGGCTGAGATATTATTAAAAGGAAAAGCAGACGCAAACATTTTACAATAAGTAAAAATGTTGAAAACTAAATATTAATATATGTTTGAACACTGCTATTTTGTTATTAATAAAATGTACATATATTTTATAAATACAATCACGAATCATACATTTGCGATCAAATTTATTTTGCAAATATTATAAATATTGCAGTCGCATCAATGATGGTCATCCTTAAAGTTTTCTTTGTATCTACTCATCAGTTATAAATCATTAAAATAAATTAAAAAATAGAAACGCTGCTCTATTCATTTTCCCTAAAACAACACACATTATTTTTACAGAAATATGTACAGGGCATTAACATGTGATGAAGAAACTTAAAATAAAAATATGCAAAGTATATATAACATCATTCGACATTTAGGATCTTAATTTCGTCTTGAAGATAGTCGATATGCATGTGTCGGCTGGAAAGACCTTAACTTCAGCAAGCATATAAGCATTAATGAAATTTTACAAAATTATTAAAATGAACAGTTGATACATAAGTAAATGTAGAAATTATTTCTGCATTATAGATTGGAAACGAATACATTTAAGTTTGAATACTACTGAATTTTATATCAATGATATATTACTTATATTGATTTTTTAATATATATATATATATATATATATATATATATATATGAGAATATTTTTTATATATGTTGATGAGAATATAATATAAAAACATTGAAAATACTTTTGGAATCATTATGAATATTAGTTTTAAGTAAATATACAAGTTTTACAGTTCTATGTTTTTCAAGGTTAGATTGAAATGCAGATACGTGTTGCTTTGGCAAGATCAGTTTGGCACACACACAAAAAACCTATATACATATATATATATATATATATATATATATATATATATATATATATATATGGATATTTACAATTAAACTTTCCGATTATAAGAAATTAGGTTGTATATTTTTTAATACGGTAAATAATAAAAAAATATTTTTAATTTTAAGGCATAAACAATAGCGCTTCATTAAAAATGTTTAATAAACGAACCGATCCTCGTTAGTAAATAAAATAAAATAGCCCATAGTGAAAATGTCGCATCGTTAAAAATAAATATGTAATCAGCTTCCCAGGTCGCCCATATAGATGAAATAAATTCAAAATCGCTAAAAACTTTTTGCGAATCCTGCTTTTTAATCATTGAAAGAGTATGTATTTACGCTTTTGGTAAATGTTTACGTGAAGTCTTTTCATCATAATTATATATTTTTCTTATTTTAGTCAATCTTATTTTCGGATTTTATTTTTTGCTATTTTACTTATTATGTCGTGAAATAGACATCTCAGAAACAAAGCGGTAAAGAAATGCATTTATAACCATGGGGAAAGAGGCATTAACAGCTTTGTAATTGCATATCTACTTTATGCCAGATATTCTTATATCAAAAAGGAATCTTGTATCGAGTGCTATGTGATCCATGGATGAATGGTGAGAATATAACAGACCGATAATGAGTGAAATAAATAAGTTATATAAAATAGGAATCATAATGAAATATAACCATAGTCAGAAAATGATACAGCAAGATATTCTAGGGCACATGCTTAGGAAAAGTCTATAGAATTTAATATTCACGGGTTATATCAAAAGCAAGTGAAGAGTGAAAAGAAAACAGCAAATAAACTACTTAACATTTTAGAGATTGATGGCAAAACAAAGAAAGAAATAAGAAAAGGTAAAGGTTACTTAAAACAGTAAATGATGAAAATTGTAGGGAGCTACGATCTTCCTGTTACTGAAAAAAAACATGACATATAAAAACGAATTATATTGCTATAGTTATTTTAATGTTTTGTCATTATATGTGTCTAGTTTCCTGTTATCTACTTTCATGTTACAAGTACCTTCATCGCGAGTGGAAATTTGTATAATGTGAGTATTAATAATAAAATATATCCATCCTTTTGCATTATGTTGCAGTTTAATTTCAGGTTAAGTCTTTTACTATTAGTAATAAACAAGCTAGTTTAATTAGATTTCTGTTCAAGAAACTGGATAGTTTAATACACATTAGGGCTGGGAACGAAGAGTGTTGTTTATTGTTACTTTAAAAATTAGGGCAGCGAGTGTGAATTACAAGTTACTTCTTGATACCTCAAATCACTTTAATTCGGAGCACACTAAGCGGACTATTTTAACAGAAGATATGCCCAACTGCACTTAACCCGCAAAGTGTGTACAACCTGTAATGTGCTTTCCTAGGAATTTGGTTCCATTCTTTTTCTGGAACAAACAGAACATCTGTAGGAAAGAATACCTATGTCCATTCTCGGATGCAGTTATTTTCTACCCACCAAAATAATACGCCAAAATATTCTTTACAGGAAATGTTAATTAATAGCATCACATTAAATACTCTGATATATAACTACAGCTTAGATATTTTATACTTTATATTGCCCTTAATATTAAACAAAAGCTGATAACTATTTTCATTAAATACCACGTTTTTTCAGGACGTAGTCGAACATAGATCTCCACAGATAAGTTTTGTTAAGTTGCTACGTCTTCTTATAATAGATAGATTTTTAAATTTCTATAGATTCTTTCTAAAACCTAGAAAAAGCACATAATCCTGCTATTTAAACCATAGCTAAGAAAGAGAACAATAAAATGCAACTAAGACTTCTACTTGAACAGTTTATTTTCTTACAGTTTCCGCTTCTTTACTTGCTTCGCTGTTAACTAGAGTCTCCAAATTTTAAATGCAATTTCACTCGTCTTTTTCTAACTTTTTAAACCCCGTTTATTTTTTGCCTATTCATCAATCCTCCTTATTCTCAGATTTTTCCTTCAATTTTATTCCTGTAGCGCCCCTGTTTTCTGGTTGCATTACAAGAACGAAGAAATCATTAACAATGTTCAGAATATTAATTTAAAACAGTGCTCAATATAGAAATAAGGCAATGAATATTTATTATAAATTATAGTTTAGAACATGTACAAATTATAATTTACTACAAAAGTATACATTATTTCGACATCGAAAAACCAATGTCTCATCAGTTGCCATCATTATTAACTACCTGATGAGACATTGTTTTTTTTTACACTTTTGTAGTAAATTTGTGCACATTTGTAGAAAAATTATAATTTTATATGTTCTAAACTATAAATTTTATAATATTTTTCTATATATATTAACACACACACACACACACACACACACACACACATATATATATATATATATATATATATATATATTTCGTTCAGAACAACCGACAAAGATTTTATGAATGTTTTAATGTTTCCAGTATTGTTACATGTTTTCTTTTTGCTAGAGACGAGGAGTTTAAAGATGTTAAATAATTTACAATTCTCAAAGCGCTTTCAGCCACTTCACTAGCCGTTTACAAGGATGATGTTTTTGTCGATGGTGTTATTTTGTCCGCCTATTTGACTGTCATATAATTTTCTGGTTTTTGGCGTGTTTTTGAAATGGAGATTTCTTTAAAGCTATCAGGTTTCACGCGCGGTTGGGCTAACTTTCAAAATTCCATATCTACTGTTAAATAATGTAAGATTGATGGTTTGAGGGTAGAAGAAATTTTTTTATACATTTTTCTTCTATTATAACGAACTTTCTTAGATACTGTGATTTCAAGAGTATATATACATATATATGGGTGGGTGGGTGTGTGTGGATGTGTGTGTGTATCTGTGTGTTTTTATGCGTACCTGTGTATAATAATGGCAACAGTATCATTAGAGTTTTCTTTACAAGCAAATCATTGGCATTCATACTTCGAAGAGATATTACTCCTTGACGTTGTAATTTATATAATTTGTTTCTGAAAACAATTTTACAGAAAAATGGAATTTTACAAGTCCAATAGCTGTTATTTTCTTTTCCAATATTGATGGCGTTTCATTCATTACATTTTATTTGAAATTGGTAGAATATCAGCATCCCGTTTATGTCATTATGAATTCTGGTTATGTGCCATCTTACTCTAATTCCAATCCCAGATTGTAATTTCTGGTTTTGCAAGTATATTTTTGTCTAAATTCCTTTTTGTTGAAATACTTGGTAAAGAATGTTGAATTTTTTTCAGGATTCAAATGTCTGTAAAATGTATAAGTTTTAGACAATATACGGGATATATTCTTAATATTTCCCGTATATTATGAATAATTTACGAATAAATATAAATATACCTAATTAAGCTGTATACAGTTTCCTCATTATAATCATGCTCATTTAATATACAATTTATTTTGTTCCAACATCTGTTATTTTAACTTATTTTTCCTCACCATAAAAATCAAATATTACGAAAATTGTTTCACATAAAGTTTAACAACTGAAACAATCTACCCAGAAATAAATGCTCAATTTTCAAACAAATGGCATAAGAAGCCATTGGTAATAAATGAACAGCAAATTTACCTGCTAAATATTCAGGTGTTGCAGATATTTATGTTGGAATTTCATCTTTTGAAATTGGCTTCGCGATATATCTCAGTTCACTAGGGACATTCTTATCATTGGTGAACAAATTTTCGCGGAGAATATTCAGTTGGAAAATAACGAGCATCAAGACCCTCAGGTAAACAAAACTCATTATCTAAAATAAATTCGACATAACCAGGAAGAGCAGGTGACAAAACGATTTCAGAAAAAAAATAGTCCCTAACGGCATGTCTTATTCTGATAACGATTTCGTATGGCGTGAGAAAAGAATTGCGTTTCTAAATCATCCCTGATAATTATATATATATATATATATATATATATATATATATATATATATATATATAGCGACCTGTGTTGTTCACCCAAATTTCTTGTCAAGTATGAAGAAAATGTTCCATGCGTTTTAGGATTATTGCTTGAAATATATGCAATATATATAATGTCCATTACCATTTGTATGAATGAATATCAAATATGAAAATAACAGTTTAGATAATTCATAATTTACAATAGAGGCTTCCACTTTGAAATTTAGAAAAGATCTAGAGAGACAGAGAGCAAATTTTCTGAAATATTGTGACCGAAACAACAAAGATATCATGTGTCTGCATACGCTTCAGGTTAGAAATATTATTGCATGCAATAATGGAAAATTAGCGAACACATCTTTCATTTTAATATATATATATTTAATAAAGGTAATTATTACACTCTTCGTTCGGAATATTGTTCTCAAATTTATTGCTATATTCAAGACTATTACGCAGTTGTATACTTTGGCTTTTTACCGGGGATATACCTTAGAAGATTGAACCGAACTATTTATTACGCAGAATCAACATTGATTGTTATAATCTCAATTTCAGTTTCCAAGATTTTGTTCCATCTGCTGTGGCCAGGAATCGAATACACAAGTCTTTCGCTTAAGTCAATTATTTGGATTACTCAACAGGCGATTTTAGCCCTAGGGCCATTTATTTTTAGGGCAATATTCGAAAGGATGTAAACTGTGTATATATTTACAATACCGGGTCTCACCAATATGGACAGATTTTAAAGGCAAACTTTCCATCATTATCCTCTGTATCATAATGAAGACCGTTGCATATTTTCTGTATATATATATATATATATATATATATATATATATATATATATTATATTTTTCAATAATTATGTCGTCAAGGATTGAAAAATGTGTGTGTATATATATAAATATATATATATATATATATATATATATTCACGTTTTTCATATACATATATATACGTATATAGTAATCTGCGGACAGATGTTTTGCTGTATTACAGCTCATCAGTACTGTTAGACATCCGATTGCTTCTAGACAAGTTTGAACCCCGACCTAATTGACATCAGTCGGTGATTCTACCTCTGAGCTATGGGCGCACGGTAGAGGAACGTAGACTTTAGCGTGCTATATAAAATGTAAACACACGCTAGTAGCCGAGAGTGTTCGAATTCATAACTGAATGAACGATATGTAGATGCGTGAGTAGCTAATGTTTTCCAAAGTTTAACATTCCTCCATAGTTCTCAATCGGGTTGTCAGAGCGTGCATGATTATATATATATATATATATATATATATATATATATATATATATATATATATATATATATATATATTATAGATTTACTGCACTATTGTAAGAACTGCAACCTTGGAACTTCTGAATATTATTTCTTATGTCTTTGTCTATGAGTGTATCAAATTTGATTAAATTCGGACAACTCCTTCTGTCACCCAATTTATTTCGATAATCGATTTTCAATAATTATTGGGGGTAGCTCGACACAAAACCTAGCTGAGAACACTCGCAGAGGCTTATAGTACAACAGTGTAAATATTCAGGAAAATCGGTTCAGCTGTTTCGGAGTCTATAGGTAACGGACACACACAGAAACACAGACACAGGCACACACACACATACATACACACAGACAAAGTTCCATTCATAAATAAGTTTAGATATATAAGCTAGTGTGAATGTTACTTTTAGAAGTGTAACAAAATTTAAACCTAACTTTGTAAGGTTTATTTCTTCTTCTTTTAAAGAATACGAGAAAAGATTAATAATTATAGGTTTTGTATTTTCTAAATTGTAATTTTCTTTCGGATATTAGATGTTCTAAAAATACTTTCCAGGTACCTTTAATCATATGTTTTGGAATTTTTGGGTGGTCGGTGTTTAGGTTGGAAAATGTGGTGTTGGCATTTCTGGGGGACCTGGGTATTTGAGTATGTTTCGATTCTGGTATTTGTAGTAGTAGTGTCGTGAATTTTGTCTTGTGTGGAATGTTTTGTAGTTTTATCTGTTTGTGTTGTGAAATAGTGGCCTTTTACGTGGTGGGTGGCCTGGTACGTCTTGGTGAGTGTATTTGATGCGTAGATGTGTTGGTGCATGAATATTAAAATTATTATTATGAAATATTTGTTTGTTGTATGGGTCCGTCAATAAGTATTTTGGTATGTCTTGGTGAATGTACCTGATGTGTAAATGTGTTTGTGTTTGATAGTATGCTCTGAAATGCTTAACTCGATATTGTTGCTGATATTGGTTTCCTGGGTGTGTGATTTGGCCAGAGTTTCGTTTCTTACTAAGGATCTTTTTTTTTTTTGCTTATTGTCTGATTCCTCTTGATTTGTTAGTGTTTTCATCCATGTTATTTTCTTTTCCAGACTGTTTCGGGATGTCTTTTCTTTCTTCTTGCATTTAGATTCCCATAATCTTGATAAGTATTTTTGGGTTTATTTTGGAAATGTGTCTTTTATTTTTGTTAATAATATGCTGTCTATTTCCATGTATATTTTTATAATATATTGTTCTGTCCTCTTGTATGTCGATCTTAATCTCTATTTTGGTAAGGATGAGGGCCATATTAATTTGTTTTTGCTCCTCTGTATCATGAGTCATTATTATTTCTCGAAATTCGTTCGGTATGAAGGAGTCTTCCTCTTTTTTATATGTTGTGTATATGGGGACAGTTTCTTTTTTGATAACATTGTAAAATGATCATTATCTTTGTTTCATTAAGTTGCTCCACATTTTCAGGTTTTGTCGCTTTATTTCAAATGGTTTGTTCTGTATGTATGAGTTGGTCACCTTGTCAAATCGTTCACATCGTGCTGTTTTCCAGTAGATTTTATGTTCTTCGTATTTCTTCTTTGAGTTCTTGTGATGTGAGATGTTTTAACATGCTGTCTACTATTTTAAATGTTTATGTAGATTCAAAAGTTGCTCCAACGTTTTACCTTCCGTTTGCATGATTCTCTGGTATAGACAATCATGCAAATATATATATATATATATATATATATATATATATATATATTGTGTTATATATATATATATATATATATATATATAACACAATATAGTGGTATATTGAAAATAAAAATAAGGGTTTTTACAACGACAGACATTGATATGGATAAGAAAATGCTGAGAAGCCGTGAACTTTTTTAAGACTGTAGATTTATTGCTATTATTATCATTAATATTACCTGCTTTTGGTATAAAACATTAAGTTTCCATAATAATATTTATGCCGCCACACGTGATTCGAGTCCAAAGTTGACTCTCTTCAGGCGAGTAAATTTGTGACTTTGCATATTAAGATCCGTTTGTTATTCAGACGGTCGAAAATAGTGTGTATGTATAAATAAGTGGTCGGTGAGTATATCAGAATGTTCATAAATTTGCGTGTTCGTTTGTTGTTTTTTATCACATTCGATCGTTAAATTTCTCTACTTTTGTTAAGCATTGGCTATTTTTTTCACTGATTTGCGAAATATCTCATGCAGAACAATCAAGCAGAGAGAGAGAGAAAAGACGATGTCTACGTGAGGATTGAAGAATGACAAAAAAATGTGAACGGGATTTAAGAAGACATAAGTTGATGATTGACATTGCATTTACAATTTTGAAGGTTGTAGTTATGAGGGAAGCAAGTAAACGTAAGGGAGTTAAACAGGATGGAAGTGCGAAAAAAGTAACAATTAGAGTAGAAGTCGTGGTTACATTTATCTACTTCAAAATAAACTGGTGGAAACTAGATCCCGATCTAGTAGAACGCTTATATTCATGTATTCAGAGTACGAGTTTAAGAAAGATCGTCAGAGCAATTGCAATTAAGATATTTACAGAAAATACAGAGTGAAGCAACCTAACGTCGGGGGGAAAGTGCCTGAAGTTGAGATGCCAAATCGGGGTCGATTACAACACAGTTTAATTTAGTTTAGTTGTTTTTTTACCAGCATATCTACTCTTTTGGATCATTTAATGCTGAAGAATTCGTTTGGGTTTCGTTTACAGCTTGTTGATTTTTTGTGAGTCTATTTCTGTCGAGATATAAGTAGAGGTGTTGTAATTTGATGTGTGATGGTTATATGATATCTTCTTTTGCAACTATATTTTCTTATATAATTTTGTTGCTTTTAAATATTCTAAAAGATCAATTGGGTCAGCTTTGTTGAAGTTGTCTTTCAGATTGTTTTCTTGATAGTATCTTAATCACATTTGTTCAAGATCTATGCAGCTTGTTAGTATATGTTTCACTGTGTAGAGCTCCTGACATGGAATGCAAATTGGTGCCTTTTAGTAGGTGTGAATGGGTGACAGCGTTGTGGCCTATATGAAGTCTAGTCATTACTACTTCCTCTCTTCTTGATATTTTCCTATTGAAAATTTTAACTTCTATCCATTTTTTGAGGATGGTTTTAATTTTGTAGAGTTTACTATTTTTGCAGGAGTTCAACAACTCTTGACATTTGGTCATAATAAAGTTGTTGATGAGATCCTTCTTTTGATTATATCAAGAACCTCGAGATGAATAGCAGGAGCACCAGACCCGATATGGTATTAGTATTCAATACATTAACGAAAGGTAGATAGACTGTGACGAGAAAAAAACTAACATTTTGGAAAGTTATTTTAATTATTTCGATTCAATTTCGGATTTAAGTTTCACATTTTCCGTCCTCTTTTAAAACAATTCTCAGGCATTTAATGTTTCTTACTTGCTTCATTCTAGAATTTTTCATTCGTAGTTAGGTAGATAGAAATATAGAATCCTATTAGTGCCTGGTTAGATTATTTAGTCAATTTTTATTGTTGGTGGTAATGTTGAATTTGGTCGTGATAATCTAATAGTGCAAATGAAAAGGATGGATAAAAAAACACGTGAATAGCTTACAGCAATGGAATTGTAAATTTAATAGCTGGAAATGTCTTCTCCGTACCAAGAAACTTCGTTACTTCCCGTATATAATGGAATTATGCAGAACAGTCTTGTAAATGAGCGCAAGTGAAGGAAGGTAGAAATATTTTAGTCGACTTTAAAAAGCACAATATCTTTTTTTTACTCCAGCATGTTCAGAAACATCAATTCATAGGACTTGAGTATCGATCTCGAAGGGTTTGTAGAGAATATTGAATAATATCTGCATTGCTGTCAGTCACCCTTCCGCGTAAAAATTAATGATTTGAATAACAATAGAAAAAAGACAATTTTCAACGCGGTGTCTCGTTATTGTCACTTGCGACTGGATATAGAAAACATCGGAAACATAACTGTATTGACTGGAAGCTAGATTGTTGTCTGCATTGTATTCGAAAATGTATTTTATCGTAAATTTATTAAAATTCACCACCTTCGGCGTAAATAAGAACCTCAGTAGATATAAGTATACTATATAATTTTTCTTATTTATATAAAACTCTTTAAAATTTATATTTAAAAATAAGACAAATGTTGGTTTTGTAAACTCTAACAGTAAATATAAATATAGAATCTTAATTTGAGGATCTAAATGCTACAATATGTATTTTTAAATTGTGTGAAATATATAATATGTGCGTTATGGGGCAATAGAACCAGAATTCTAAGAACCGAGATCAAATTATAGTTGCATTCACTTACACGCAAAAACTTTTGGAAATCTATTAATCCATCTCTTTTTTTATTGGTTAAATAAAAGGACAGATTGAGTTCTATAGCCTTGGCTAGTAACCAGTCTACTGTAGAAATTATAGCAACCTACGGCGGTAAGATCTTCACAGTAATCTTTCTTTCTAGATATGATCACACAAGCGTGTATCACGTATTGCGCTTAACTGAGTGATATAATATTAACCATCCTATATAGCAAGGAAATAAAAAAATTAAAGAATTCGATGAATGCCGAGAATACCAAGGACCAATCTTATGAATAACGACAAAGTCTTAAGAGATAAGAAAAGAAAAAGAACTCTTATATTAAGAATCAGAAAAAGACACTAGGTTTTCAACAGAGAAAATGAGGTAAGAGTGGCATAGCAATTAACTTATTTAACAAGCTTGTGTAAATGGAAGGCAGAACAGAGATTGGGAGGGCGGAAAATGACATAATAATATCTATAATGAACAGAAAGTTACGGAGAATTGTTTAAATTATGAATCGACATGGAGGGGAAGAAGAGGAAGAATATTACATCCCTTCTTAATTTGTGTTATCACAGGTATGATTTATAATCCCTATCCACCGTGTGGCAACTTAAGCTAACGCTAAATATTTCTATAAATTTAAACCAAAATAAATATAAACTTAATAATTGGAGCTTTCACTAAAATATGTTGAAATTTTGAAGTTTTCCCTTGAGATAAAAAGAAGTTTAAATTTTTTTAAACAAAATACTCATAGAATATGGAAATATGGAGACACAGTTCAAAGCGGATTGGTTTAATGAATCGGAGAGCCGAGATCAAATTTCTGTTGAATCCTTATATTTGCTTAGTGTCTTTGTGAAAAATGAATCCTTCTCTTCTCCTTCATTTATAGAAAAAGAAAATGGTAGACTGGCTTTTATAGCCTTGGATGTCAACCTGTCGAAGAGAACGAATCTCTGAATTCAAATCCAACTTGGAGAAAGTTTATAGATAGATACATTGGGTTATATTGCTTTGGTTGACAACCAGTCTCCCGTAGAAAGGAACTGGCAATCTACAGCAGGAAAATCTCTAAACGCTCTCTTTTAGCATACCTTGAGTCGTCATGGAAGGGTAAGCTAAAAAAAATTAAACTGAGAATAATTTCTCATGATAAGAAAGGATACTGCGAATATCATGAACTAAGCATGTGAGCAATGACGAGGTTTCCGATAGGATGGGGACAAAAAGAAAATTAATACTGAGCATAAGAAAGAGACAACTAAAGTTCCTGGCACATGCAACGAGGAAGGCGGGTTTAGAGAACCTGTTACTAACAGACCAGATAGAGGAAAAAAGAGACAGGGGAAAGCATATTTGAAGTACCTGATCAGATGGATGACAGAACGAGTGTTGCATGGTGCAACAGGAGTAAGCGTGCTAAGAGCAACCAGGGATAAGGAAATGTGGAAAGCCATGATCGCCTACGTCCTGAAAGGACATGGCACGTAAAATAAGAAGAAGAACTCAGGGCCTTGTAAAGAGTGAAACTTACTGTAAATAATTAAAACTATAAGAAATACAGTAAAATAAATTCACCAGACGAAAACAAAATATACCTGAATTGAGTCAAATGAAACCAGGAAAATTCCTTCTAGGAGGAAATCAATATATATTCTGCTCATTTTATGAGATACTAAAAAGAATTTAGACTCACTTTCACACCAGAGATTTAAAGACGCATGTTGTTTTGTAAGCTTTGCCAAAAAGATAATATCGTAAAAACTATGTGAAAATTCGCACCTTGCAGGATGTCAGCGTCTGCTTGCGGCATGTAAACAGGTGGTAGATGTAGCTATGCTTACGATGTACACAAGTGAGATAAACAGATGACAGGATGATAGATTAGCTTTCCAACCGAGAAGGGAAAGTCACAGAATCTCTAAAATATTTATCATAAACATTTTAAGAGAATGCCTACAATGCCGCAGACACTTTGATACAGATATTAGGTGAGCGTAAAAAGAAATGCTTTTGAATTTGAAAGATTTAAACCAAAATTCGTATTAGATTTTAAAAGGATAAAGTTACAATAATTTCATGATTTTATTACAAAAACTTTGGAATCATTCCATTGTGGAAATGGGAAAGAGTCACGGTGGAATAATGGGTAGCGGCTCAAACTGAGCCGAGTTGCAATTCTAGTCGAATTCATTACATTCACTTACGTGCTAATACCATTGGGAAAGATTTGAATCCACACATACATAGATAAGGATAAAAACCAAGAGAGACAAGGTCTTCTGAGAGAAGAAAATTTTTATATCAAAACAGTTTGAACGGGTTTAATAGCAGGATAGACTTTGCATAGCAACTGATACAGATAAAATATAAATTTGGAAAGAAAATGATGCCAGGGATCAGAAATTATTGCAAACGTTACTGAAATCATAGAACATTTTGCTTGTATTATTTTGATAAGAAATAAATATTCTATTATGGGTAAATATAATAGAATTCATTCTAAGAATTTCTATGCGTTGATCATTTAGCTCATATCATGTAAAGAAAGTGAATGAGATGTAAAACCTATTCATCATTTTAAAGAATACGCTGTGTTTTTCTCACTTCATGTGAATGGTTTGTCTGTGAGATATTAGGCCTATTCATTGTTTCATAGAATATGCCCTGTTTTTACTACAAATTATGTTAATTGCATTTCTTGTGGCGGTTTACAAAAATAAAATAACGATGCTGTGTCTCAAAATGTTCACTCTTGTCAGCAACAGAACAGGAAAAACAGAAAATATTGCATTGTGGGGGATATTTATCATTTTTTTCTATTATTAGGATGATTATGAAAATTTGATGAAGCGTATAAATGTTATATAGGCTTAGAAATTATATTAATGATCAGCAGTGAAATATGAAAAAGAATAACGCAATTATTACTGAGTTGCATATTGAGAGAAAGTTATGGTTCAAATAGCTGAAATATTTAACCCTACATACCTACCATCTACATTTTCATTTTTTCTATCTTTTTTAATGATTTTCATTCAATTGATTTTTCTTTGTGATTCTTACTTTCGAAATGCATATATATTCATGGAAATTCGTTTATCATAAGATTATAATAAAAACATAGTTTACCACAACACAAGAGATGTTGTGCTTGGGTACTCAATATTAGCACCTCGTCCGGCAGTGAAAAACTTTTGCTGTTAGGAATCATTATACATAAAACTCAAAAACAACACAGTTTTTTACAAATCCAGACAATTAAGTTGCACGAATTTTCTGAAGGCTTGTCTCAGTGAATCAAGAAAAATCAGGTCATGATGTATAGGAGAAATTTGATTTTAAGGGTAAAAATGATTTAAGACCCAGCTATTTTCTATGTCAGTGACGAATTAAATTGAATAATGCATATGTAGCATTTAGCATGTCTGAAAAGTTTTCATATGTCATCGTTAAAAGATTACAGGATTTTCTTTAAGTTATTATTCAACTTAAAGTTGAGGAGAAGGAACAAAGAAAACTACATGAATATAAAAAAACATAAAAACATTCCATTTTGGATAATTTTTGCGTTCTAATGAACGCAAGCAATTTGTCAATCGTTATTTTGAATCAGAGAAAATGTACAATAACTATTAGCAACACAGTTTTTAGGTTACATTTTTTACCATAACTCACACCACTAAAGATTATCTCGGAAATAGGTTGAAGTTACTTGGGTACCTTACGAAATGAATGAAAATAACATCTGTCAACGTTAGAGCTTATTTCTGACATCTTTTGATTGTAATACGCGAAAAATTATCCGAGTAAAAATAAGCAAACATAGTGTTTGCAATTTATTTAATCTGACATGTTTAAAAGAACATTTGCTGCCTAAATACACACACACACACACACACACACACACACACACATATATATATATATATATATATATATATATATATATACTGTGTACGTCTCTGTGTGTACAGTCTAAGGCACAGCATCTTCATCTTCTTCTATGTGCCGTGTCCCTTCATATCCTAGGTTAATATTGTCTTCCACATCTTCGTATTACTAGTAACTCTTAACCCGCTCTCTCTTATTACCCCTCCCAAACCCTATTCAGTCAAACATTTCCTCAAATTCACCAAGAATGTTACGTATTATTTTTCCATCTCTGAGCAGTTAGTATTTTAATGTTTAAGCCCACCTTCCTCATTATATGTCCCAGAAAATCCAGCTGTCTTTACACTGTGCTAAGTATTAGTTACCTTTGTGTTTACATATTTTCCAAAATTTCATATCGTTACGGTCCATTCTTCTGTAGAATCACTTCTCAGCTGCATTTGCGCTGCTTTTGCGACTGGAAATCCGCAATAATTGATCATCCACAAAAAATTAGATCTATTTGGTAAATTCTCTTTATGTTTAGATAGATTTTGAGATCTCCCATTAGAGATTTTTTGTACTGAATCTTGGTGTACACTTTGCCCAACTTTCGCATCAACTCAGATCATTATTTTGTTTAACAATAACACTATCATAGCTTTTCCAGCCAAAAACGCTTTCTTTGTATTGCATTATTTATATTATGAATGATTTATAGTTTACAGATTTTCTAATTAATTAGATTCTTTCTAAGTCTTTTGGGGGAAATTATTCGAAAATTTGTTATATTGATGAATTATTTATGTGAATAAATTTTATTTATAGAATCAAACACCTATATATTCATAGACTAATACCTCATGGTTATAACATAAAATCTTGGCTGTCACTCAGCTGTAAACAGCCAAAGAAATAAAAAATAACAGTCGGTACGTTAAAGGAAAGAAAAGTGATCATAAAATGGATGAGTATCTCAGAAAATTAACGATCAAATGAACTAGCATTTATCTGAATTTTAACGCTTGAAATAGCGCCTAATTTCAAAGATGTTAGGCTTCCATGTACAATGGAGGTACTCTTCTAATCTATAAACAACTCAGACACATATCCGAATGACGATAGATTTCTATTTTATTTCAATTTTAACGAAATCTCACATTTATTACTAAAATATTTTCAGCAGATGAGACATAAGAACACATCATAACGTATTTAGTGAAATCTGACTTAATTTCAATTGGCCATCACAAAACCTAACATCACATCTTATATCATCTTAACTTTTGAAAAATCACCTCCATACCAAAGTAATGTAACGCGTATTAAACCCATGAATGCCAAATTTATATATATTATCACCGATAGTATTCATACGCCACCTGAGACGCAGGAATCTTATTTTGACGTGTGACTATTCAAATGTAATATATTTTTTTATCTATATCACCACAAGCAAGACAATAAAGCAAATAAAACTAAGGATGTGCAAAGAACAAGGAACTGAATCATTAACAGTGAGCAGAAAGCGAAATGAATAATCAGGTGTACTGTAGATAGCTAATTATTTACTTCTGTTCATGTGTGTCTTCGGTTTTGTTTTTCGTTTATTATTTACTTAATTTATTCAACTATTTATCTATTTTGTTAATTTATTTTTCCTTATTTATTTTATTTTATATTTTATTTTTTTGTTCGTTTTTGTTTAAGTAACGTAGTAAGACATTGTCAGCGTATTTATTATTTGTAAAGTATGTATTGTGATCACGGTTTTTAGGGTTCTTTAGTTTTTCTATGTATAATCTTTCTTCGTTAACGAATGATTTTTCTGTAGCTTCGTACAATACAATTTTTTGCAATTAATTGCCGTTTCAGGGAAATTCAATTCTTTGTACCACCGTTACAAATGGGTATATTTGTGCAGTTGGTTTGTTGGGTGTTTTCTTTTGTGCCTTTATATTATTTATTTCCAATCTCTCTCCCCCCCAGGAGCCACCTACCTATAGGACCTCCTATCCCTACCAAAAAGCTGACTGGGATGCCTTTCGCGATTTCCTCTGCGACGACCCTTGGGGAAAAGGGTTCGACCTATCAGTTGATGACTGTGCCTCTGAGGTCTCGTCATGGGTGAAAGCTGGCATTGATGCCTTCATACCCACCAGGAAGTATTACTTAAAACCTCATTCCTCTCCGTGGTACTCTCCGGCCTTTGCCCACAGAAAAAATTACTTCCGTCTATTCCGGAGACAGTCAACTGATCACAATAGGCGCCTGTTCATATCTGCTCGCACTGAGTGCAAGAGAACCCTAAATGACGCAAAACAGTTGTTTGCTGAGAGGATCCGACAACACATAGCTGACCGCAAGTTCGGCTCCAAGGACTATTGGAGGATTTGTAAACGAGAGCTCAACAATAGGAAATCCTCAATACCTCCTTTAATCCATGGATTTGAGGTTCTCACGTCATCTGCGGACAAAGCTGAGTGATTTGCCCACAGATTCTCATCCAACTCCACATTCGACTCGTCCGGAGTACACCCACCCGACTTCTCTATTAGAACTGAGGCCAAACTGCACGACGTATATATTACCCCGACAGTCGTATCCAAAGTAATTTCAAAACTCGACACCCATAAGGCGTGTGGAGACGATGGAATCCCGGTGATAGTCCTTAAGAGGTGTGCTCCAGAACTTTCTCCTGTCCTCTCTAAACTATTTAACCACTGCCTTTCTGCTTCCTGCTTTCCTGCATGCTGGAAGTTCTCTTCAGTCGTTCCTGTATTTAAGAATTGTGGTGAACCCTCGGACCCTTCCAACTATCGCCCTATCAGTCTTCTACCGATAGTCGGGAAAGTATTCGAGGCTATAATCAATGCTGAAATAGTTCATCATCTCACCGCCCACAAACTGTTCTCCGACAGGCAATATGCATTCCGCTTTGCCAGGTCCACGGCCGACCTACTAACAACCGTAACGGAGTACATGCTACAGGCCCTTGATGAGTCTGACGAGGCTCGCGCGGTTGCTCTAGACATCTCCAAGGCTTTCGACAGGGTTTGGCACTCTGGTCTCCTCTGCAAACTACGCGGTTATGGTATTACCGGTCGCCTGCTTGACCTAATCCAATCTTTCTTAAATCACTGCAAAATGAAGGTCGTTCTGAATGGGCGTGCATCTTCATCCTACAGCACGAATGCTGGTGTCTCACAGGGCTCTATCCTGGGCCTGACGCTCTTCCTTATTTTCATCAACGACCTCCCAGATGAGATCAAGTCCCAAGTAGGCATCTACGCAGATGACACTACAATATACTCCCGCACCAGTAAGAAACCTAACGTGGCGGACAGACATAATCTCGCTGCTGACCTTGAACGGGATCTACACACTGTGGTGAACTGGGGCAAGAAGTGGCTTGTCAACTTCAATTCATCTAAGACGAAGCTGTTGTCTGTCAACCATTACAGGAAACCTCTCCTGCCTCACATAAGCATGGACCAAGCAATTCTCCCGGAGAGTAATACACTACGGACTTTCCCTGTTCTCAGACCTCAACTGGAACCACTATATTGAATCCATAGCAAAATTTACTGCTAAGAAGATTGGGACACTATGTCGATCCAGGATGTTTTTTCCACCTGAATCCATCCTGCATATATACCAGTCAACCATCCGTCCGTGCATGGAGTACTGCTGCTATTCATGGTCAGGTGCCGCTGCCGTTCTCCTCAGCGTTCTTGACAGCCTCCAAAGGAGAGTCTGTAATGTGATAGGTACTGATCTGGTGGATCGACTGCAGCCACTTCCCCATCGTCTAAATGTGGCCTCCCTTTGTCTCTTCTATAAATACTTTCATGGCTTCTGCTCAGACGAACTTAAGTCACTGATGACTCCTCAACAGGTGTTTACTCGTGCAACCAAACTGGCAACTGGGTCCCACCCATAAACAGTTAGGTTAGCCAAATGCAGACGACAATTCTACTCCTGCAGCTTCTTCTCTCGCACTTCCCGCCTGTGGAACTTGCTCCCGTATTCTTGCTTTCCTGACGGCTACAACCTCCAGAAATTTAAATGCAATGTCAATACTCATCTACTAGCCACTGGACTCTAGCTCTCTCCCCTCCCCCGTATAACCTTCCCTTTCTCTCCACCTATGTATCTGTCATCGCACCTGCTTTCTCAGCTTTCTATTGTTCCTTTCTAACTAGTTTGTACTCCTCACTCTTTTCTAATTAATCTTTTTACATTTATGTAGGCCCCTGCACATAAGTGGCGTTTCCGCCTTTTCTGGGGGTGAAATGTTTAAAAAAAAAATTGTGTCATGTTCTCCGTGCAGCAGTAGATACTTGTACTGTATTTTTGCTGAATATCGAGTGCGGAGTGCTTGATCAGGGAGGTTTTTATGTATGCGATTAATGAATGTTTTTCATACATTCTGTTTTTACGTTAATTGAAAGATCCTGGAAACGAAACTATACACACAAAATATACTTAAAAAATAGTAAATGCGCAAATAAAACAATGCATTCTATACATATCTGGAAGATTAAAAAAATAAGTCAAAGCAAAAATATCAAAGAAAATAAAGAAATAAATTCAGCCTATATCAACAAATACCAAAATTTGGCACTCACACACACAAAAGACAAACAAACAAAGAAAAAAACAAAGAAACAGAAAGAATATCATTCTTTTAAATGGGACTCTCAACTGGACTAGACATAGTTTTTGCTCGGGATGACATTTCTCCACAATAGATAGTTGCGACGCACTGAATAAAGCTCTTTCTAAAAATATTTCTAATGTCTCCGTCTCCTTCTTGCCTTCAATTATTTTATTCCAGCCTTCACGAGTAACGAAAGTAAATCAACACGTACTTGACATTTAAGTAAATTAACCGAAACCAACTCCAGTAATAACCACAATATCCATATATATATATGTATATAAGTAAACTTCATTTGAATTTTTTAGAGATTTTTGACACGTATAATAGTAAAATTATAACAAAATTGAAAATAATAATTGGTGAGGAAACTAGTATTTAAAGAATTTTAGAATGCAATTATTTGATACAGAAAAATGATGTATATATTGGACACTTACTGTGTGTGAACGCGTGGGTGTCTTGTTTCTTTAACACTTGCCAAAACCATTGCTTTACATACTTCCACTCAAACTAAACTGTACTTTCTTTAGGTTGAATTAAAATGCGATAAACCATCAGTACAAAAAAAAAATGAAGAGGAAAATATCAGGAGATACCGAGAGTTCATAAAAGTATACTGGTATAATAGACTAGAATAATTTTTTAGTCCTCCATCTACAAGTATATATTTTAAACTACGGTCAGGGTATATATTATGAGCTAGCAATTTTCCGGATAAAAATGTGATAAACTACAATATACACCCCTAGGTTACAATATAAAATGTCCCTTGTAAGATGTAATATGATGCTTATTATTGTATGCACAGTAAATGCCCAGGGATACTATGACTCACTATAAGTCACACATTCGCAAAAATTTCTTGTCAGCAGCTGTCAGTGTTATTTTGTTTGTATATGATTACGCCTAATTTCTGGATGATTACCAAATCGACCAAAATTAAATCTTTTTTTTAGAAACCAATATAACTGTTTACAAATGAATTAGTACACTTCACCAATTTGTAAAATTTTGTGAATTAGAAACCTCCCTTATATAATATTAAATTTTAATAAAATGCTTGTCAAAGCTAATAGTTAAAATGGGTATTGCTGCGTGCTTCAATAATTTTGATGAGACTTTCTATACTTGTCGGATATCTGACACACAAACTGTTTTTGGTGGAACCGCAAAAATCCAAAGCAAAATTATGACATAGAATTTGAACAATAAATATTAACAAGTATATATAAAGAACATTGTAAAAATGACAAATGTAATGAAATACGAAATGTTCAAAGCAAACTTCAGTGACTAGATGTGCTACACACATATTTGCAGAAACGAAAAGAATAATAATTTCAACTATGAATAGTCACCGAGAAAAAGGACTCTATCTTTAAATCCTCTCGTCGTCTGTAGCCATCGTCCGGGGGCTGTAATTAAAGATCTCACCGCTTGTGATAATCATCAGGGCGCGGTAATCCAACAATCTAAGCTGACCTAGTTGCGTCTCCTAATTTTATATACTGATATATGAAGAAAGCTAACTTCAAATATATATCAGTAGATTTTCTTAATTAAATTGAAATATATACGAATATAGGCTAAGGTATGTTTTCTACATCGGATAAAAGTCGGTAGCAAATTAAAAAGAAGAAAACATTGTCAGTAAAAATCCATGAGAATAATTTTGTATCTCGGACAGTAATTATTCTTCAAATCGTTATTGTAGAAGTTTAAAATAAACACATTTTGATGTTTTATGCAAAGAAACCAGGATATTTCTACCTATTTGGTAATGTAAGGTTCGTATATATATTTTTGTTAACCTCTCGAAAATATTAATACTAGTCATAACATAAACAAAGACTTCAGGGCAATGCTGTTCATGTTTTTGATTACTGCTGCTCCTGAAGACTTACCCCTTATTTGTTTTTCTTTGTTTATTAATCATTTTTATATTGTATTTTTTATATCCTAGATATACCAAGTAGGGATTAGGGTTAGGGTTAGGGTTAGGGTAAGTGTCATATGTTATAGATACTTAGTTAATCATGTCTCGGAAGAGACAGAGCTGACTTGACAGAATTTTTCCCGTACTAGATTGTTACTTATTTTTGCGGTAAACTGGTTGATAACCAAGGCTATAGAAACTAACTGTCCTAATATTAAACCTATAGCTGGATGAAAAAGAGGGTGATTAATACCTTTTCAAAGAGTATTTTCTCGTAAGTTAATGCATCTATTTAAAGCTGAATTCGAACACGGCTCTCCAATTACTCGTTAGGAGCCGATATCCACTGCACCGTATTCATTAGTTAATACTAGTTTTTAAATTCATTTCTCGATTAATTGTATATTTACATATATTTTTACCTTAAGACTTCTCGAAAAGTTGACAACAAGAGCGATTTCTAAAAGATCAATGACAAATAAGAGTAAACAAACAGAGGACAACGTGTTTTTTTGCGGATAATTACTTTTTTAAAGTTAGAAAAAAAGCGATGTTCACACATATTTTCATCTACAACACCTGAAACGAACCAAATATTTTGTGTTTATTTATTCAATTTGATAGGACGTTAAAGAAAAACAAACTAACCCATGGAAACAATAAAAAAAGTAAATCTATAAGAAAGATTGCCAAGTGTAAAAATGTAGCATTATGTAGATAATATATTGTTTGTTTATTCTATATTGTCTTTGTGGAGATGATTTCTATAGACTTAATGTTGTTGATATCAGATTTTGCGTCTCTGTATCTTTCAGTGGTTAAGCCACACTGAGGTTCTTTTCCAAAGGAATTTAGTAAATTGTACGCAAACTAATTTTAAATTATTGGAGCTGAATGAAACAGCTTTAAAATATAACCAAGACAACATTAATTTTTCAATAAATCAATATTAATAGCAAAAAGAACGAAGATGCTAATAATTTCATTTCTTGTTTTAAAAAACTCTGTTTCTGCAAACGACATCTATGCCAACATCAAAAAGAATAATCCAACATAGTTTAGTCTTTGAAAATCAAAAAAGAAACTGATCATATTTATATAGTACAGAATACGATACATTAAATTACACTTTGTAATAAACATGAACAAAGAATTATAACAGAGAAAGATCATTATTTTTATAGACAAGAATTGTATATTCTATAACAGGGGTGGATAATTAACTTGTCCCAGGGGCCACTTTTAGTATACCGCGTTTAGCGTATAGCTGTACCTTCTAAAACTTATAATAAACATTATGTAATATATCCGTTATTATGATAATCTTAGCTGGTGTAACATTTTGCTATGAAGCGTATTTGAGCAAACGATGCAGATGTTATAAGAGTTGGGAATACGGGTATTGTTGAAAATATCAAGTAAGTGCAAGAATGCACTTGGAGATTTAGTGTTTTTGATATGTCTAGCTGGGTAAGAAAGGCTCGGCGCCTCCAGTCAAAATTACGGTGGATGATCGCTCTTAGGGGAGTAAAATTTAAGAAGAGATAAATCGTTGTGAAGCGTTAAGGCATTACTCAGTCTCTTCCGGTCCTTCAATTCAGTTTCGGCCCCAACCGGTTGTGGACGTGTAAAGGTCATTATTAAATTGCCTCCTTTCGCTGCTTTGTAAGAAAATGCGTAAAAAAGGCGCAATTGTTGGCTTCAGTGAGGTTGGCTGGGAATTTTATAAGGAACGCTCACAAAACAAGTGTTAGACATGCATTGAATGATTACTTGTGGATTAAGGTTGTTGAAGAGAACAGCCCTCGACAAAGGGAATTAGATTAGCTTCCTTGTGGCACTGTGGAAAGTAATAAGCAGTCTGTTGGGAAAGCGTTTAGATGTGGTATTTGGAGAAGTCATGTACGCATTTAGATTAAGATAGTCGGGAGATAAGAGCCATAAGGGTGTCGAAATAGCCTTCCGATCTAGCCATATTGTAGCATCACCAGGAACAGTCAGACTTTAGGTAGTTTTTTGTTTTTTTCTTTCACTCTCGTTTGGTTATTATATTGTTCCTCGGGTAGAATTTTTAAAATGATATGCAATGCGAGAATTTACAGATCTCTTTGCCAATTCATCGTATGATTGTATATTTTAGGATGTTCTGTGTGTAATGAAATCTCGAGAAGAGGTTTAAAGAGGTATGCCGGTTTATTTACCTGGTCTTAATTTGAAATTGAAAATGTGGTAACCGTCGACGAAAATAATCGTGCAAAGGAGGTGTCTGTGGGTGCGGTGAAATTCAAAAATTGAAGAAAAGGGACGGTTAAAAACACATTTTGAACTGTATGAAATTTTTCTTGATGTGCGTTATTCTAAAACAAAAACTAACTTTTTGAACGTCATAAAACTTTATGATGTGCGTCCTTCGAGGAAAAAAAAAGAAAAAGAACGAATGTGTTGAATATTATAAAGGTTATCTTGTGTGTGTGTTCAGATTTTACAGACTATCTCTGGCGTTGTGTTTCAAAAAGCGAAACAGTAAAGGAACAAAAAAATGGAGACAAAAATGAAAAGGAAGGAAAATGAAAATTAGGTGCACTTTTCTTTTCTCTTTCAGTATATATTGCGTTACTTTTTTGGGAAGGTTAATATTTAAAAGGAGGTGCGTTGTGGAGCAGTGGATATCGGCTCGGAACGAGAACTCGGGGAGCCTAGTTCGAATTCCAGTCTAATTCCTTGCATTCACTTACGCGCAAATACCCTTAGTAAAGGTATTAATCCGTCTCTTCCTCCCAGTTATGGGTTAAATAACAGGACAGATTGGGTTCTATAGCCATGGCTGGCAACTAGTCTACCGCAGAAAGCAATGGCAATCTACTGCGGGATAATCTTCTGCCCAGTTAGTCATGTCTCTTTCGAGACATGATCGCCCAAGCGGGTTTCACGCATAGCACTTAACTGACTGAATGTTCAAAAAATGTATCGTAAAAGAAGAGGTCGTTGTTGCAAAATAGACAACAATCTTACTAATGAGTTAAAATAAAAATGACATGAGACAAACATAAACGTTGTAAGTCAGCGCTATAGAGGTCACTATGTGGGTTGTGTTTTGGCGCTTGAATGAACGAATAAATAAATAAATAAATAAATAAATAAAAGTAAAGGAACAAAACGGAAGGACAAATTAAAAAGAAGGAAAGTTAATGTCCAACAAAATAGGCGATGTGTTATCGTCGTTTGCAAAAGAATGCTATCAAATCATTTGTGAAAATAATGAATCGAAGACGTGCAGAAAAACTTGGGAGCTGATAGAGGGATGTGGAAGATATGAATGTTTTAATGATTACAAGTTATGTAATCACATGTCTTGGAATGGTGATTTTCTCACTGTAACTTAGATGTAGCATGAGGCCCAAATTATGGAGAACCTGGTTAATGTTAATATCACGACTCGGTCGTAATTTTTCCGGCGTTAATCATTACCCAACCTCGGAGTGCCAACCTGTCTCAGTATGCGTGGACGGGTAAACTACTCAATGGAAGATAAAATACAAAAGTAGAAAATGAAAACAATCTTATATGTAAATGCTGTTCTAAGCTGATTCGTTGTTATGGATGATTTAGTGGATTAACGTAAATTTTTTCATCATTAAATTACCGAGATAGACATAAAATACCCAAAATGAAAGTAAATGGGATGTCACATTTAATATGGTGTTATTTGCTTGTGTAAATTGTTGTACGGTGACGTGTGTATAGGGGGCATTTTCGCTATGTAAATAAAGCAATGATAATGTTCATGGGTGAACATTTTCAAAGACAAGATGGGAAGGAATGTTATGGAATTGTTAAAATGATATCTTTGGACGGTGCAGAATCTTGCCATAATGTATATTTGTGCTGAGCGAGGCAGATGTTGTAAGACATGGAAAATAGAAATTGTTGAAAATATCAAAAAAGTGAAAAAGTGCCTATAGAGTTTTTGTTATGTTTAACAGGGTCAAATAGGGTCTGCGCATATAAGCAAAATTGTACTGGATTATAGTTGTTAGTAGAGCGGAAGTAACGTCAAACTGACAGCGTGGAAGAGTAAATTTCTAATATTAATAGTTGAAGCGAGCGGTTGACTTGAGAACAGCCTTTTGCTGCTCTGCATGGTGGTGTATGTTGACAATTTAAATCAAAAGAAACCATACCCAGCAATGTTACCGGCTTGTTAAAAAGAAGAATAAAATATAATGGTTATATTTTATATACGCGTGTTGATGTCGGTCATTTTGAAAAGTTGAAGTTTATTATCCGACATTTGTGAGAGATATTTTGTGTCAAGTGAATTGTCCGAGGAAAAGGAAATTTGAAATAAAGATTATTGTTTTAGACAAAGTTATTTGATGCAGAAGTAAATGAAGAAGAAATACCGGTGAATGGGTTGAAGTTGTTAAAGTTATTTGTAAGAAAAAGCAGTTTTATATATTTCCCGCCATTTTGATTGAAGAAGATACCAGAGACGGCATATAGTATTTGTTCACAGTTGAATAGATTGAAGTTTATTATTAACGTTGTTTACGAAAACGAAGAAGTTTAGATAGTCGTCGACATTTTGAAGAACAAAGATTATAGAAGTTGATTTAATAATTGTCGTCGTTTCAGAAGTTTTACTTATCGTCGCCATCGCTGTAATCGTGAGAGACCCCAAATTTGCTGCAGGTTTATTACCCTACAGTTTGATACAAACAAAAATATATACTCAGAAGATAAATATATAACAAAAAGTTTACATAAATAATACATTTAAAGCGAAGTGTAAATATAAATTAAACACGTAATAGATATAGTAATTGAATAAAACAAAAAACAAATGTGTTAAACAGAAAATCTTTTTAAGAAAATTGTTCAAGTGCAAATACACATCCTTCCGCGAAAGAAATTCAGTGAGACAAAAGCAACCACTCACACGTTTTAATAAGTTTGTAGACATAAGAAATGAGGTAATGTATTGAAACCTTCACCACTGCTTGAAACATTCATGTCAGTCAGGGATCTATTTTATATTTTTGATGATGTTCATACAAGAGAAACTTTGTTCTCAGATATATGTGAATCCAAACAGAGAAAAACCTTTCTCAGCAAATTATTCAAACATGGAAATTTTCCGTATTAGTATTTACTGTGAGAAAATGTGACATTTGTAAGACTTTTTCCTGAATGGTTCCCCGTGCCACTGAAAACTCTGTAGCGCGCCATATGTGGTCCACTTAGCATCAATTGCTAACCCTTCTTCTATAAATGTGTCATTGTGAATTAAACGTACGAGATTATTGATCATGCTAAAAGCTAGACCATTAATTAAGTGAATTTTAACTCATGCTACAGAAAAAATAGAAAGATGTGGAAAGCAAGGATGCGTCGTTTCCCTAGATTTATTTAACAAACATAGCGATGTGTACTTTGAGAACCAGAAGACGATCAGGATTTATATTTGGTCGGCACAATTAAATAACGATATAAACGTAGATTTGTTGTAAATTGCCTAAAAACAACGAAAGATAGAAATCTCTGTTGTGTAATAATATGTTTAAAAAATAATAATATATAGGTTTTTCTTTCATTTGTAAACGAGTTATTTCGCAACCCACGTTTTTACCATTCGTCGCTTTTAGGCAATTTACAATAACTAATTTTATTCTATATATATATATATATATATATATATATATATATATATATATATATATATATAGGGAGTGGAGGGATTATATTCTCCAGAATGAAAAATAAATACCTACCCTCTACTTCCTACCTTATTTACTCAGTGCAGATCGTGGGAATCGCAAACTCCTGCAGAAGGTAACTTTGAACCCCGTATGATTTTTTTACAAAGTTCTATATTATATAATTTATTAGGCGACGATTACTTTTGAAATATCTGACATAAATAGATGTATATATTGATAGTTATTTTTCCTACCTCCTTTATACTAGTTACGGTCAAGCAGTTAAACAATTACATTTTCATAGTTTCGATTGTATGCTTTTATTTAATCATTTCACCTCAAGGAAGGCAAAAAAGTAACCTTACCACTACAGCGGACAAGGCTGAGTGCTTTGCTTGCAGATTCTTCACCAACTCAACACTGGATTCGACTGGAGTATCTGTACCCGACTTCCTACCTAGAACTGCGGCCCAAATGAATGCGTCTTTTATACCCGCTCGCTGGTCTCTGACATCATTTCAAAGGTTGACCACTATAAATCGATTGGAGGTGACGGAATCCCAATCTTAAAGAAATGTGCCTCTTATCTCTACTCTATCATCTACAATCTGTATAACTACTGTCTCTCTGCTTCTTGCTTGCTGGAAGTCCTTCTCTGGTGTTTCTGCATTTAAGAATATTGGAGAACCCTCAAACCCATTTAATTATCGCGCTATCAGCTATCTACCGGTTTGTGGCAAAGTGTTCGTAGCCATTATTAACCCTCTTGGGCCATTCGTATCATATTTGTTACAGTATGAAAACAAGCCTTGAAAGAAATATTTTCCTGAAAAATTTTTTAAGAGAAATATTTTATAAATTTCAAATGAAAGCAGTACTGACTGCTCAGTCAATGAATACCAAATGTTTCCTTATAGGGAAATGCCAAATGTTTCCTTATAGGGAAATACTGTATCAAATATGATACGAATGGCCCTAGAGGGTTAACGCCAATGTGATTCAAAATTTCACAACCCACAGTCTCTTCTCTGACAAAAAGTATGGTTTCCTCTTCACTAAGTCTACTGCTGATATGCTAACGACCATCACTGAGGCTCTCGACAAGAACTCTGAAGTTCGAACTATTGCCCAGTATACCCCTAAAGCGTTTGACAGAGTCTGGCATGCTGCCCTTCTACATATGAATGTACTCGAGCTACTAGACTAGCAACTAGGTTCCACCATTTTACAGTGACCCAATAAACTGTAACTGTCACAGTGTTGGCAAAATATCTTTGGGTGAATTGTCTTTCGGCAAATTGTCCGGATACCTGTCATAAAACCACCATACCAACTTTTGTTTATTTTGAAGCGAAGTCGCTGCTAGTCATTTTGAAAGCTTTTTGGAACAGTCATTCGTTAGTTTAACTTGAAAGAATAGATTCATGCAGTATTTCACAGCTCTGCCACCACTCCTTCATAATCAGGTTATGAATTTTTCGGCCAAACACAGTACATTATATCATATATCAATTTTGTATCAGAAAAATCATGTAAGTGAGTAAGTTGTATGAAACAAAAATGATTATATTTTCATAATGAAATTATTAAAGAACAATAACAGTTATTTAACTGTTTCAATGTTCTCAATATAAATCAAACATATTACTTCACACGGTTGTATTCCACGGTGATATGATAAGACATACTGACGTGCAGAGCGAAACAATAAAATACATAAATACTACCTGTTGCATATGACTCTTTTATAAAATAAATATTAAGAAAAAGAATAAGCATGGTAAAATCTCCATTGCATAGCTTAATTGGCAGCGATCCACAGTGTGTATACGGCAAGCCGTGTTCAAGTGTGATTCTAGTCTGTTAGCTTCTGATCACATAGAGGAATCAATAAATCTGTCCCTCTTTTTTCCTGATTTGAGGTACATATCAAGGTTGACTGGTTTTTCTAAGACAGCATAAATTTGTAACAAGGGATAACTCTGAATTCACAACCGTGTAGATATCAATATTTTACTGATTGAACGAATTACTTGCAATGTAGAAATAGTTATGTTTGTGAGACATTAAGAAATCTAAAGCGCCTGTCTATAAACATGAGAGAAACCTATGACTGGCTAACTTAATAAACTCACTCGTAAAACACAGAAAAAATCTTCATACGTTTGATTTTATGAAAAAAGGACATAATTCTTTACATAGGAAATACTTCGAGGGAATTTTGAATAGATATTATACCATATATAAACATATGTCAACCACATCATATTAAATAACCAACTTTAAAAAATCATACATAACGAATCTAATATATGTCTACGTACAACTACGAACACTTCGAGTAGTGCTACGCAGGGATGTCTCAAAATCATTGAACGTACACAGATAGACACATACACATACATACACACAAATACGAATATCCATTATCATCTAAATCCAAAACACGAAAGCAAATATCATGATACGCTAACAGATATGAAATGTTACACACGAGCGCTGCTTGCCAATATATCAAGGTTTCTTAACCAATGAAAATAAAACAAAACGTAAAAATAACAGTATATTTTCACACTTTTCCTTTTTCTCCATGGATCATTCTCAGGATGTGCGTTGTGGTGCAGTGGATATCGACACGAAACGACAAATCGGGGTGCCGAGTTCGAATTCCAGTCGAACTTCTTGTATCCACTTATGCACAAATACCCTTGGGAAAGGTATTAATCCATCACTTTCCTCTAGTTATGGGTTAAATAACAGGACAGAATGGGTTCTATAGCCTTGGCTGGAAACCAGTCTACCGCAGAAAGCAATGGCAACCTACTGCGGGATAATCTTCTGCCCAGTCAGTCATGTCTCTTTCGAGACATGATCGCCCAAGCGTGTATCATGTATGGCACTTAACTGACTGATCATTCTCTGACAAAGCTTTAATAAAGGCGAAACATGTTAGCCTTATAAACGTCTCCTATGTGTTATTTATCCTTTCCCAGAGTATATATATATATATAGATAGATAGATAGATAGATAGATAGATAGATATGTCTAAGCAGCAACTCTAAAAATGTAATTTACACTCTAAAATGCTACGAATGAACAAAAATATACGTGAGGCCGAGACAAGGCCTGAATAAAAGAGTATCCCTGCACAAAATTATATCAAACTAGCCAATAACAGGAAATCGTATGTCTCGCAACATTTACATGAATGCAGTGCAGATTATGACACTCATCATGCAGGAAGAACTATTTATAAAAAAAAAATTCAATTTACCTCAACAAAACATGAAAAACCTAAGACAGACACAGAGACACACGAAATTCGAATGCAAAAAATCTCTCTCTCTCTCTCTTTCTCTCCCTCACACACACAAACACAAAATTCAAAATGTATCCCCAAAACAATAAAAAGAACTAGATGACCCATAGAGTATAAATCGCTGAAAACAATTTTAAAGTATAAAGACTCGCATGTCATTGAAAAGAAAAAAAGGAAATAATTCCCTACTTATATGGAAAGCGCCAGAAAAAAATCACGTGCGAGTGTGAAAAACCCAACCCCACACACATAAATTATCTTAGCTGGTTTGTCACCACTTGACTTATCCATTTATACATAATACGCTAGCCACCAGAAGAGCAAACTTATGACGATGTGTGAAGTCACAAGTTTATTCGCCTGAAGTGTGTCAACTTTAAAATCGAAACAATTTTTACGTCACAAAGACTATTATGTTCCCTCAATGTATCATACAAAAAGCAAACAATATAAATAAGAATACAAATATCGAAATTAAATTACGTTATATTGGTAGATATGTGTTGTGGTTCAATGGATATCAGTTCGAACAAGAATACGGATAGCAGTCTTCGAATTCCGCTTTGATTTGTTATATGCGCAATTATCCTTGGTATTAACTCGTCTCTTAATTGGTTAAATAGCAGAACAGATTGGGTATTCTAACCTTGGTTGGCAACCACTTTAGTGCAGAAAGTAATTACTACTGCGGGAAAAACTTCTGCCCAGGCAGCCATGTCTCTTTCGAGACGTGATCATCCAATCGTGCATCGCTATGGCACTAAACTGAATTATATTCATGGAATAAAGTGCTCAATATTAGGTATTGAAGTATAAATATAGATATTGCTTGACTATTGGATTTAGCCTGAAACAGACTTTAGCTTCTTGGTTTTGACTTCAGTGTCCTTATATATATATATATATATATATATATATATATATATATATATATATTCCCTTCTATTAATCTTGTGCATATCATTAAGCATTACCATTTTGATAATAACAGGCTGGGGTCGGGAATGACCAAATTAAGACCAGTTTAGACCGGTTTTGAACCTATCCACCACAGTGGATAGGTAATATTTGACCAGTACCTGGGCGTACGCGCTCATGTTCCCCACATTAAAAAAGACCTTGTGTCACATCTCTCTCAAGTGGGGGAGAAGAGTAAATACCTTCATACCTGGCCCCAGCCTTCAGGCTTGGTTCAGGAATGACCAAATTAAGACCTGTTTTAAGACCAGTTTAGATTTGTTTTGAACTTATCCACTGCGGTGGATAGGTAATATTTGACCAGTACCTGGGCGTACGCGCTCATGTTCCCCACATTAAAAAAAGACCTTGTGTCACATCTCTCTCAAGTGGGGGAGAAGAGTATATACCTTCATACTTTCGCAAGACTTTTATTGGTGGACATATTAGATATAAAATATACATGCAAATGACTGGCAAATCCACACAAAGACAAGATACGAAAAATGTAAATATGTAATATTGACTAGATTTTGCATGCTATATAAAAGCATCGACCCTGATATGAAAGAAAATCTAATGATATATCATTTCTGTAATCAATTCTGTTCTGATATGCAATTATGTTATCGCGCACAAATAGACGAGTTTTCTTTTCATATAAATGACGTTCATATATCCTGAATATTTTGGTATAGACTATTGTTTGATTATTCATATACCTGTCTCTCGACATATTGCTTAATGCAGCATCAAAAGATAAAAACAAGAATAACATTAAAGCAATATGATTCATTTCGCTATATCTAACATATTAATCAGTAACATCAAAGGCGAAAAGTTAAAGTTTTCAAGGTGTCTGGTGACAGGCAGCTAGAGGCGTGGAATTCTTTTATTTGATTCTAAGAATAAGAAACTGGGATGCTCTTTAGTTATTCAATTGTTTTGATAGTTTATATCTAAATTGTTCAATTGCAGATGGGTGTCAATTCAGTTTTTATGATTCCCTTTTTAATCTTAATTTATATATTTGAACAAATATTTGTCTAGATGGGTTAATATTATAGTGTAAATGTTACTTCAGAATATCTTAAGTTATTTAATTTAATAAAAATGGGAAACTTTTAAAGTGCCTGCTGCACTAGTAATATAAAGTATACAATGTTATGGAAGTTTCCGAAGAGTAACGAAATTGATTAATTACCGACATATTTAATTTTGTTAAACCATTTCGTTAAGCTCCGGAATTTTCGTAACATTATCTATTTCATTTGTTTACAGTACAATGCACTTACAGAATAGAAATGATTATTCACGAGAAGTCGAAATTTTTTGTTTATAAGACTAACGTAAGCAGAAGATACAGTGCTGAAAGCAGACACGGAAAAGAAACTACAGAAGGTAGCTACAGAGAGTGACAAGAAAAGACTACAAATAACATGCAAGATAACCGAATGCAAAGTCATCAGCAAAAAGAGCAGCCGAAAATGCCAAATACAGGTGGAGGATACTAAAATGAAGCTGGTACAGAAGCTAAAATATCTGGGAAGTGTTCTAATACAAGACGGAAAGACCGACAGAAAGATTCGAAGGCGAAATGGCACGGCGAAGGACGCGTCCCAGAAGCTGAGTAAAGCATTAAGAGAAAGGAAAATTTTATTAGAAACAAAGAAATGTGTACTTGATTGCTAGGCGATGTCGGTTTTTCAATATGGCAGAGAATGCTGGACAATCTCATCAAAGATGAACACAAAACTTGAAGCAACTGAAATGTTGTTCTACAGAAGGATGCTGCGGATATCACGGATCGACAAGGTGAGCAATGATGAAGTTTTGGAAATGATGAAAACGTAATGGAAATTAATACTGGCCATCAGGAAAAGACAGCTAAATTTCCTAGGACGTGCAATGAGTAAAAAGGGCATGGAGAATCTGATACTAACAGGTCATATAGATGGAAAAAGAGACAGGTGAAAGCAGAGAATAACATATTTGAACGGCTTGAGCAGATAGATGACAGAACTGGTGTTGAGTGATGTCAAAATAGAAATCTTGCTAAGAGCTACATGGCTAATGAGACATAGAACGTCATGATTGACTACGTGCTGAAAGACAGGGCACATAGAAGAAGAAGAAGAAGGAGGAGGAGGAGGAGGAGGAGGAGGAGGAGGAAGAGGAAGAGGCTTGATTTGGCGTGGACTACTGTAACAGCATTTGTGATCGAGCGGTTAAGACGCATCTATTAAAAATAATGTTCAATCAAATAAATTAAACAGTTTACAGTGTTCTATTTTTGAATTTCTGATTTTTGTAAGAGAATATACTGCAAGAAATATGATTGACTATGAAATAATTTTGCATATTTTACCACTGATCTATATATACAGATAGGTTTATAGAATTTATAGTAGTTTCAGATGAAAAATGTGTACTCTAGTAGCTAGCCTCGGAGTGACAGGCCTTCTATTGAATTGAACAGGGCTAAAAACGAACAAACTGCTGCTCTTATTTCAGCAGATAGAAAAAAATTAATTTTGCCAAATTATTAAAAGAATCAGATATTCCTGCAAATGAATTAGGTATCTTATCTGCTCAAAGATAAGTTGAAAGAGGCCAAAGAAGAATAGAAAGCGGGACAAACTATTATACAACAATCCTCCAGTTAGGATGAGATGATATAAACACCTATTGCATGGCTCAAAAAGCATTAATAAATCATTCACATTCAAACATTGTAAAATGAAACAACTGAATCAAAAAGGCACAGGATAAATGGGCATTTAAACTTGGAATATAGTAAACCTTGTGATCATCTTGGTTTAATTAGTATACTTTAGAAATATACATGTTGGAAATAAAGACGAACGGTTTATACGACTGACCGACGCTTGTTTAGATGAATAGAAAATAAGGTTTATAGTGGGTCGGAACAAAAGCTAGTTGATGTTTTAATTAGAATTTAAAGTATATGTTGACATATATTTATTCAATGACATATGCAAATATTGTTCCACTAAATTTTGCTAAATTTATTGCCTTTAATCAATCTTTTGAGAAAATGGTTTGACAGCAGCGTTTTATCATGCAGAAGAATACTGTAATGGTTTTACAATCTTAAAAGAGGCAACGTATAATCTTCATCAAATGAAACCCCGCGTTTGAAGTGGTAGACACCGATTCAATTTGTTTTCACTTACATTTTTATCTCATGTGATAATTATTTTCAGTAATATGTTATTATTTTATTAGATCTGAGAAGTAGCAATACATTGTATTCATTTTCTCATTTTTTCGTTTAGCTAAATGTAAATATTCTTGAACTCAATTAGTTTCTAATACCTGATAAAGCTCGTGTTAGTTTTATGCTGTTGTTCTTCTTGTGAAGTTCCATCTCACGTAACCTGAATTATTTTACTCTACATGTAGATTTTGTTGATCATAGACTACTGCAAATATGCTGAAAAATTAATGCACTTCCAGATAAATTGATATATTTCTTGACAGAGTGGCCACCCAGATATAGTACTCTTTGATATGATACTAACTACAAAACTGGGATGAATTCTTCGGCTTTTTCTTCAACACGTTTTGTCTTTTTTATGTTTTTCAGCAGTTTTACTGTTAAAAAGTATTTTCCCAAGGACGGTTATCTTTTATAATAGAGCTCGATATAGGGGCTGAGGTAGAGATTTGGTAGGTACAATGCAAATAATCTTTTTTATTTTAACTAAGCCTGTTCATGCTAAAGTTTCAGGAGGGCACCGTTAAGATTTTTCACTCACTATGGTTTTGGGTTATATATATATATATATATATATATATATATATATATATATATATATATATTATAGAAATGTTATATTATTAAACTTTAAAAATTAGTTATTTTGTGCTATCGGTAAAAGTTCATTTTTTTATATAAGTATATAAAATAAATGTACTAATATAAATTGTAAATATATAAAACTATGGAAAATATTACTAAACTACACATGCTTGAAAGGTTAATTTTTGCCGTGGTATATCATATATATTTTTGAAATGAGGTATTGTTTACACTATCATCATTGTTGCCGTTAGTACGACGTTTCAGCCGGTAGAAATGTCCAACTGAACCTTTTTATTACAATGTGGGGTGTAACATTAAAGAATTATATCCCTCTAACGCTCTACATTACTTGTTCACCACTGCTTTAGCCTGGTATTGAACTCACAACTCTCATGTCATAAAAAACTAACCAAAGTCCATATCCACTAAACCATGTGTCCTACAGGACAAGAACAACTTCATTTCTGTGAGTTATAAACCTAATATTCAGTAATCCTTTTTAACCAAGCCCATATTGCAATTTTTGATGTGAATGGTATTCTCTAGTATTTTTTACCAGATCTCATATTGCAATGTGATACAAATGATTTTCTCTGGCAGTCCTTATTACTGGTTCCCATATTTCATCCATCTCTCTGCTCGGTCGGCAAACGCGGTTTTTGTAGCTTAGCATATGTGACGATTTCTTAAGTTTACGTAGTTTGTAGTGGCGTCCTTTATCTATTATTTCAACTTCATCCTCCAGGGGGCGGTGATCCCCATTCGCTCTCCATATGTTCTTTTTATCTCTTTTCGTGTTACCGCCTTACGATGTTCTTATCTTAATGGTGGGGGCTGATTCTCCTTTATGTTTCTTTCCAAAGCTACATGAAATGAAGTACACACAGACCTTAGTCATATCCTCCTCTGTTGAGAGTCTTCCTCGAAAGAGGTACCTGCAAAGTGTAGACCCATTTCTAAAGATCGGACTGATGTTATATGGACCACAGATCGTTTGTATTTTCTATAATATCCACTTCACGTACGGTATACAGACCGAGGCAATTTTCTGACAGTTTTTAACCTCACCCACCCTCCCTACCATGTATGCTGAAGTTGTTGTCATGTTTTTTGGATAATTGTTTCGTTGTAGGATACTGCTTATACTGACCAGTTCGTATGTCTTTTGGTCGCAGCTTATGACTTTTGCTCGGTGTTGTAATCAGCGGACGATCCTTTTCTTTACATTGTATGGGTAGTGGAAGTTGAAGCTGAGATACTGTCTAGTGAACGTTGGAATATACAACGTAACAATTATCCAGGGTACATGACAACAACTCCAACATAAATGGAAGGCATGTGCATGAGTATAGCAACTCGTAAAAAAGTCTCGGTATGTCTACCGTATATGAAGTGGTTATCTTAGAAATTACAATGGGTGTGTGGTTCATGTAGCATCAGGACAATCTTCAGAAGTGGTTCTACATTTCGCAAGTACATCTCCCGTGTACGATCCTCAACAAAGGAGGACATGACTAAGGACTGTGTGTGAACCAGTTAAAGTAGCTGTGGAGAGTTAGAGGGATATAATTCACGAATAACAAAAGCTCTACGAAATGGATGAGAATGATATACCACAGTGATTGTAAAAGAGTTCGAAATTCCTAGCACATGAAGGAGGCCTTAGAGTAGAACGGTCGAAACAGAATATATATATAAACCCAAAAAGTGTGTTAAGAAATCATAACGGCGTCCTCCCGAAACTTCTGCATGATTATATATATATAAATATATATTAAAGAGAGTGAGAAATAGACAAGTATAGAATGACTGAGACCAATAGAAACATACTTAAGTTGAGGTGTATACAAACATACATAGAAAGATTTAAAAAAATAAAACATAGCATGAGTTATGAGAGTGCTTCCGTTGGAAATGGGCACTAAAATTAATGGCGCTTTTCCTGAATTCAATCATCATCCACTGGCGCTTCGAGAAAATACGCAACCAATAATAATTGCGGGGTAAAATATTCTGTTAGACCAATTTTGCAGTGAAGCGTTTGTGCAATTTTGATTTAAAATGTTGTCTCTGAAATTAAGTTTTCACCTTCGGTTAACATCTGACCAATAACATTCGTTGGAAATAGGCAATGCTTTCTCCCAGAGTTTAATTAGAATAAAAGTGGTTAGAGCTAAATAGCTATTAGATTCGCTTCGTTGTGCACAAATCAATAAAGACATCAACAAAAACGGGAATTAAATCAAGAATATTAATCCTTGTATCAGGATTCATCCTAAAAAATTTACAGATTTACACAGAATGTAAAGTGTGATGATTGTATTGTGTAAATAATTCTGTGATGGTTGCCTAACAACGATGGAAATATGAGCTCAAATATGACATGGTGTTTGGAACATGTTAAATAAATCGCCAATTCAAGATGTACGGCCATAATCAAACATTTACCAAGTTGTGTTTAGTTCTGATACAAGTAAAGATTTCTTGGCTTGTGTGATGAGTTTCATGTAAACATTGATAAACGGGGTTGCGATATTTCAAGGAAAGATGATGAAACTCGTTTTGCAAAAATTGTTCTAACGACTATATATATATATATATATATATATATATATATATATATATATATATACAACATTTTGTGCATTTAGGCATGTCAGATTCAAAAAATTGCAAACATTGTGTCTGCTTATTTTTGATAATATCTGTTTGTACTTACTGATAATCCTTTGGGTATTACAGTTGAAATATCTAAGAAATGAGTTGTAATTTTGAAAGTTGATTTATTATTAATTTCTCGATGTTCCAAAGTACCTTCAATATCCTACCGAGATCGAATTCGGAGGTGTATGTTTTGCAAAGAAAAAAACTGCAAAATTTTGTTGCTAAAAATTACTGGAGTACGAACGTATTTTATTAAAAATAAGCATACAAGATATTTGCAAGTTTTATATCTTATCTTATATATATATATATATATATATATATATATATATATATATATATATATGCATATATATATATATATTCGCATAAAAACATGAAAATATTCTGATCATATGATCATTTCAGTGAATTCAGTTCGCTGAAATGTTCATACAAACATAATCTTTTTATTTTTTGCATGTAGATATATATATATATATATATATTAGTTTTGTAAAAACATTATTTTTACATTGAGCCCTCTGATTGGATGAATTTTAATATTGTAACATGAAATATTAATAGAATCTCCTCTGGGATTTTAATAACAAGTCACCTACTTTTTTTTTTATCTTCAATTTCACTCGATTCAACTGGCTTAGTTGGGGTAAGCTGAATTATCGTACGTCGTATAATAAATATTGTTGGACCTGTTTTTTGGTCAACACATTTTTATTTTAGAAAACCTTCTCTTCCTTCCAGTTATGGGTGAAATAATAGGACCGATTGGGTTCTATAGCCTTGGCTGACAATCAGTCTACCGCAGAAAGCAATAGCAACATACTGCAGGATAATCTTCTACCTAGTCAGTCATGTCCCTTTCCAGACATGATCGCCCGAAACGTGTATCCCGTATGGCACTTAACTGACTGAATGATTCTCTATTTGTTTTTTTCCTAATCTCTCTTTTTGTCCCACTCTCTCTTCTCATATTTATGGGTAAGAAGACACTCATTTAACTATCCCGCCCTGGCCGCCGAAAGAAATGAAAGAAATGACTAAAATGCCCACGGCGTATTCTTTTTTAATTTTTATCCATAATTTCACTTGACTCATTTAACGTTTGCAATTGTCTTTAATATGGTAAGATGAATTATCGTACTCCGAATAATGATTAAATGTTGGTGAATATGTTTTTATTTTAGGGAACTTTAATGATTATTTACTAATTCTATATTTTTATTTATTTATTTCTGTAATTGAAATATATGATTCCTTTCCTCTTTCTTCTACGCTCTGTCAAGTATACAGCTGCAGATATGTTGACACAAATAACCGAAAACCTTTAAAATATTTATATAATTCTAATGACGATTCTACCCTCACTAATGTCTTTGCCAAGCACCCCCCGTCTATCCGCTCTTTGCAACTCTTCCACTTTCTCTCTCTCTCTCTCTCTCTCTCTCTTCTAATATTTGTGGGTAAGAAGACATTCATTTAAATTTCCAATTCTGACTGCCGAAAGAAACTGAAGAAAAAATTGAGATTACCACTCAGTAAATTTCACTTAACTTAGTAGAATCTTTCAAATTTGAAGCTGGATCCCCTGTATTAAAGAGCCTATTCAAACCTATTCTAGATAGTAACTAAATAATACACATATTCTTACCTTCAACCACTGCTTTACTAACACGTCTCTGTAAATACATACTATATAACTAGTGAAGTCTAACCCCCTTGATCGACACAGGTAAGTATAATAATAATTTTTTTTTTGTCGGGACGCCACCTCCTAAATTGGTTAACTTGCACTGCCTTGTGCGTGTGGCGAGATGTTATCAACCCGATGTGAACAAAAAACAAGATATACATAAAGAGCGGAATAACTCTGAACGAGTCAACGGCAAACTAACTAGGCGCCGTGTCTTGATAAATAACGGTAGAGAATGCAACTAGATATCTTTACACTATCATTCCCAGGAAGAATCATAGCATTGAAAAATCAATATATAAAACGCAACGGCGTGAAGGGGGTTACTTCCAAAGGAAGTAACACCTCACCCGCTAAGGACCGACATAGGCAACAGATGTCACCTTACCGTCATACTGCGACTGTTAGCACCAACGGCTTAAAGAGGAAGAAAATTCTTCGGAGTTTGTCCCTCGCCCGGAAAAGAATGATATGAAAAACAGGTGTCTCTGGACCGTAACCCTGCGATTGGGAGCAACAAACAAAGTATTGCCCTAGGAACGTAGAACGTTAGGTTACTCAACAAATGTGATAACCTCGAAAATATCAAGCAAGAAATGAGCAGATTGCACACAAAATATGTCGTCTAACTATGTGTTATAGATTATGAGAAGGCCTTCGAGAAATTACGATACAAAGAATTCATAAAAATCTTCAACAACGTCAACATATTTGGGAAAGACATTGGAGTAATCAAGAACCTCTACTGGCAGTAAATACCCTGCATATGGAAAGGAACGTTATCAGCATATATACAAAAATAGAAAGGGGCTTAAGTCAAAGATGTGTCTTTTCACTTGATCTATTCAAATTGTACTGTAAAACTTTGCTGTGGACACATGAAGTTTTGACAGTATTCTATATCGGAGACCACAGTCTGAACATCATAATAAAATAATAAGGAAAATACAAGACTTCTACAGAACGTAGTTGAAGAAAGTATAAAGAAAGGATTTCAAATAAACTACAAGAAAACCGAATGCAAAAGAAGCAGCCAAAAATGCCAAATACATGTGAGGGATACTAAAATCAAGCAGGTACAAAAATGTTAATACCTGGTAAGTCTCCTAACATGAGACGAAATGTGCGACACAGTGATGCGAAGGCGAATTAGCATGGCAAAGAACGCGATCCAGAAGCTGATTAGATTATTAAGAGAGAGGAAAAATGTTGCTTGAAACAAAGAAGAGATTACTAGAGTGCTATGTTATGTCAGGTCTTCAGTATGGCAGTGAATGCTTAACAATCTCATCAAAGATGATGACAAAACTTGAAGCAACTAAAATCTAGTTCTACAGAAGGATGCTGGGTATATCATGGATCGAGCATGATGAGGTTTTGAAAAGGACTGAAACGAAAAAAAATTAATACTGAGCATCAGGAAAAGACAGCTAAAGATCCTGGGATATATGATGAGAATGAGGCCTTGGAGAACCTGATACTCACAAGGCAGATAGAGGGAATGAGAGAAAAAGTGAAGCAGAGTGTAGCATACTTGATGGGTCTGAGCAGGTCGAATGCAGAACGGGATTTGGGTGGTTTAACAAGAAAACGCCTTCTAAGGGCAAGCAGGGATAGGGAGACGTGGAAGGTCATGATAGCCTAAGTTCCGAAGTGACATAGCACATAGAAGATATAATATATATAGTTATGAAATGACAAAAGTTTCATCAATTGCTTTCCATATCAGTCCCATCAAACTGTAAGAGCGGACCTCATTTTATGACGGTTCTTTCCACCGGAACTCCAACCGAAGGCAAAGTGATGATCAAGAGTGACGGTAATCGGACGCGAAGAAGAGGAAGACACATACACTCTTAAACTGGTTCGTTCAGAGCCAAACCATACATTTTTGCATGCCTTCATCCCGTGATTATTCAGATCTCTCATTCAATAAATTATCCTGGTTTCGTTATGTTACAATAGAGAGTTTCTTCCCCTGGCACAACCTGCAAGCTCTATCCCCAATGATATAATATCGGACTTCCTTTAATAAAACTAATTTTGCATTAGGTTTAAATGAAAACTGCGTTTCTTGACTCTTCTTTATACACTGCCGAAAGGCACAAAATCTTTATTAAATCTCAATTACCTAGCCCTTTAGATGTCAGTTATTTTGCGTTTTTTTTACAGTCATTTCACTCCTATCTCAGAATTACTGTCACTTAATAAATGAAAAGAATATATACCAAATATAACCTTTATATTAATCTTATTCCAATTTAGTAAATCCGTTTTAGCATCTCAGTTACTATGTGCGTTGTGGTGCCGTGGATATCGACTCGGAACAAAAAAATCGGTATTCTGAGTCCAAATTCCAGTTGAATTCCTTTTCTTCACTTACGCACAAATATCCTTAGGAAAGGTATTAATTCGTCACTTCCTTCCAGTTATGGGTTAAATAACAAGACAGATTCGGTTCTATAGTCTTGGTTGGCAACCAATCTACTACAGAAAGCAATGGCAACTTACTGCGGGATAATCTTCTGCCCGGTCAGTCGTGTCTCTTTGGAGACACGATCGCACAAGCGTATATCACGTATGACACGACTGACTGAGTTACTATATACGTTACGCTTTGCAAATAATTGATAAGAGACTTTTTCATTTTGATAGCGTGGAAAGGCAAGAAAAACATATCAGAGAGGTTACTTGGTTTCAGGGAATAAATTATTAGAGGACGAGGGAAAAATGAAGAAAAAATGAAAGTGTTTAATGTATGTACCAGTGTTTCAAAATGTCCACATTTGTATTTCCTGAATTATAGTTTTCATTGTAATAATTTATAAAAGTTGTTAAGTTCAAATAATTAACGTATATAAGACAATATTGGTTACAATGAGAATATCAAAGAATGAAAGAAATAATGAAGGGAAATAAAAGTATGTAAAATAAAACTCCAATTCTTCTTCTATGTGCTTTGTCCTTTCAGAGGTAGGCGATCATAGACTTTCACGTCTTCCTATCCCTACTGACTAGCACACTTTCTCCTGTAACGTCTCACAGCCCCCGTTCTGTCATCCACCTGCTCAGGCCCTGCAAATATGTTGTCCGCTGCTTTCCTCTGTCTCTTTTTCCTTCGATCTGGTCTGTTAGTGTCAGATTCTCTTCTTCCTCATTGCGTATCCTAGGAACTTCACTTCTCTCTTCCTGATGCTCAGTATTAATTTCCTTTTCGTTTCCATTCTTTCCAACATCTCGTCATTGCTCACATACTCGGGCCACGAGATCCGTAGTATCCTTCAGTAGAACCACATTTCAGCTGCTTCAAGTTTTCCTTTAATCTTTGTTGATATTGTCCAACATTTACTGCCATATTGAAGAACTGACATTAAATAAAATCAAATAACACCTTCTGCTGTATTATATTTTTAAAATTAATATTAAGAGAAATGTCCATAAGACAGGGATTTGTCTAGAAATAAAGAAAATATGAGAATATAAAAATACTTCACACTTATGGGAAAAGACACTATTTATTTTAGCGAGTCAAATAAAGATAGAAAGACAGACATACAAACCTACATATATACATACATACATATCCAGTGAAATAAAACCCTGTCATTCTTCTCCCTCCTAAAAATCCAACGATTTAACCAAAGTTTCGAATATCAGCCAACTTCCTCAATATGTTTACATTAAAAGCAATAAATAATGTATTAAAAAGTAATCAAACAATTAAATAGATAATAAACTAATCACAAGCGAGACCACCCCCAGAATATATTAAATTACATCAATCTCCTTATAAATAGAAAAGGGTATCGGGACTCAGCAGACTCAACTGTAAAAAAAAAAAAAGAAATTAAATAAGTCAGCCCTGATGATTGAACGGCGTTCACACAAAACATCAAAGTCGCCATGAATATGCTCAGTTAATGTGAAAATATCTTTGAACTAAAACTATATATGTGTGTGTGCCTGGGTGTGTGTCTGGGTGTGTATCTGTGTGTATATGTTAATTATTATATCACACAACTTACCAAGTCTGCGGAAAAACCTAAGCATGGTCGTGGTGCGTTGCTAAGGTTACATTTCATGTTTTTGCTATCGACCATAATATCCCGAGCGTTACATAGACAAAGTTCTTGTTAGTGTGTGGGCTGTACTTGACAAGGCAATATTTTTTTGTATATATCTTAAGTTGGGATTTCCAGTGCTTCATTCAATGTCTTGTTTTTTTTTTTCATTTTTTATCATTCTAAATGCACTTACTATGACTGTTATTATACTAATTTTTAATTTCCATATTTTATCTGTCTCAATTTCTAGGTTTTTATATTTTGATAGTTTTTAAATTCCTTGTTTGTTATAACAGAAGACAAAAAGTGCGACACAGAGATCCACAGGCGAACTGGCAGGGAAATATTCCAGAAGTTAAGTAAAGTATTAAGAAACAGGACAATTTCGCTAGAAACAAAGAAGAGAGTGCTGGATTGCGATGGGTTGTCAGTTCTTCAATATGGCAGTGAATGATGGACAATATCATCAACGATGAAGGAAAAACTTCAAGCAACTGAAACGTGGTTCTACAGAAGGATGCTGTGAATATCATGGATCGAGCATGTGAGCAATGGCGAGATGCTGGAAATGATGGAAACATAAAAGAAAATTAATACTGAGTATCAGGAAGAGACAGCTGAAGTTCCTGAGACATGCAATGAGGAAAGATGACTTGGAGAACCTGATACTAACAGGCCAGATAGAGGGGAAAAGAGACAAGAGAAAGCAACGGATAACATATTTAAAGGACCTAATCAGGCGGCTGTTGGAAAGAGGGCTGTATGGTGTAACAGGAGAATGTGTTCTAAAAGCCACCAGTGATAGGGAAACGTGGAAAGCCATGATCCCCTACGTCCTGAAATGACAGTGCCCATAGAAGAAGATATGATACAATCACCGGTGACAAGCCATATCAATTAATAGGCAAGATTTTTTTTAAATAACATCTGGCCAAGGCCAAAATAGAAAATTTTCCTTTCTATGTAGATGGTGCTATGACATAGAATGGTTACTTCTTTTAACTCTGTAACCATTGTTAGGTGTTTGTTTCCATATTCTCCAAAATATTTGCATATTATCCAGTGTAAATATTGCCCCATTCTGTCGTGACGATATTAATATTCATTTGTGGCAACTACAGAACATGCTGTGATTAGATGGTCTATTGTTTCCTGGTATGTGTCACAGAATCTACATTTTGGATCCACATTACTATGTATAATATTTGCCAGAAAGTTATTATTATTATTATTATTATTATTATTATTATTATTATTATTATTATTATAAAGATTATATATATTTGTGTTTGAGCAGAGCATTCTGTTTTTAAATAGAAATTTGTGTGCGTGTGTCTGTGCGCGTGTGTGAGTATGTGTAGATGTGTGTACTTGGCTAGTAAGTGTTTACATAAACAATTTTTTTAAAAACTTATCAGCAACCTGACAATGTTTGCTTGAATTTCGGAAGTTTAGCCAAAATTCTGATAGGATAACTCTTTCGAAAATCGGAAAAACAATAAAAACTTGATAATGAGAAATTGTAGGTTAATAGAGTTATTTTGAATACGCGCGTGCACACACATATATTACATGTTTTATTAAATCAGGCTAATTATAAAAGTGTGAATACGTTTTCGTATTTTTCATGATTTTACTAACATATACACTACCGGCTATATTTATTAGGCCCTCCCAATTTTTAAAAGAAATGATATATTTCATACTATTTTTAGTATGTATTACCATAAAATAAATAAATAAATTAATTAATTAATTAAATGGTTCTTTTGTTATTATTATTTTGCAACAATTTACAAGGCAAGGAAGCAAAAATTAACTCGTTTGAATCACCATAAACTTTCTTCATTCTTTTATTGATGAAACTTCATTATAGGTAATTATTGAATATTTATAAATTCATTTGATGCACATGTTATTGTTCAGTATTAACAAAAGAATCATTCTATTTTCATTTACATTGCTTACTTGGCAATAAATACTAAAAAATAATATGAAATACATCATTTTTAAACACTGGTGTGGCCATTAGTTTAGGTTCATCTACTTTTCAATATAAATTTTCGATACCTAATTTTAAAATGAAATTTTTAAAATGAAAAGAAATTCTTGAAGATTTAATTTTAGACTTAATTAAAAGCTTAATGATTAAATTTATTATTTCCATTCAGTAAAAATTTCTGGTGCATTTTGATAGAAATTATATAGATTTGATGTCACATTTAATTTCAATTTCTTAAATTTTCTTAAAAACGGCCATTTTCTTAATCTTAAGAAATTTGTAAACAAACAAAAATTTATCAATTTTAAAAACGTTTCAAAGGATTTCTGACACTTTATTTTTGTAAAATTAGAAAATTAAAAGTTAAATTAAACTAATTTAAAAAATATTACTTACTTATAGCATAAAAAGTAATATACAACTAATTATTAACGACTGGTCGTGTTCATCTGATCGAAGTTTTGATGGATTCGTGATTGATTTGGTGATGACAGGTTGTACGCGTGCCCAGAACCGACATTTAAATCTAAGTGAAGGAACAAAACGTTTAAATTACGTAACCGTTTCTTAATAATGGCAAATTTAGTCTACCATACATGAAAATAAGGTAAAAATATAATAAGTTAAAAATTACTTTTTAAAAAAAATAGCGTAACTACGTTTATTAATCTTTGCAATTTTGGACTCGTAAATTTTGTTTCCAATTAATACTATATCACATTCCATAAACGTGCCAATGCGAAATTTTCCATTATTTTAAACTATTATAAATTATTATAATTAAAATGTAAAAAAATAAAATGAAAAAAATCTTGTAAAAATTCATTATTCATTAGAAAAATTTTATTTCTTCAGACAATAATATCGTTAATATTACTTATTTACAAAAACAATTAAAACCCTTTCTAATTAAGTAATGTCATAGTTTTATTGGATTCTTTATTTTTCACTTCAGAGCAGATTTCTATTTAAATAGAACAAATTTGAAAAAAATCTAGGTGATTTGCAATCTCCAATGACTTCTACATTTAACAAAAAAACAAATTCCATAAACGTGAGGGTCCGGTGCGAAATTTAATGAAAAGTAATTAAGCGGGGAGGGTAAAACATTAAAAAAATGTTACCAATATTTTCTAAAAAGAAACACTTAAAAAATAATATCATTCAGTTTTGGATAAGTTCTGAAGATCTCATTAAAATCGGACAATTATTTGATTTATACAAGAATTTTCAAATTAATGTGTTTTCAACAGAAAAAAAGCGCAAAAAATCAATGTTAAACTTTGTAGAAGGCGATGACGTAAACAAAACAAGCATTCTAACTAAAATTTCAAACCTATTAAAAAGGATTTTAAAAAATTAAAAAATAATTAAAAAATTATTTCAGCTTTCCTGTTAATAATAATATCAACATTTTGACTATAAATCTGTATTTTCGTTAAGTTTGTGGCGTTTTGCATTACGCTATGCTGTTTTCCCCGTGAAAATGTGGAGGTACCTAGTGTATATATATATATATATATATATATATATATATATATATATATATATATATCGGTGTGTGAGTGTGCATATTTAGTCAGTAATCCTTCTGTTATGACTTATGATTCTGTTCTTTGCAATACAATCATTATATAAAACTCGCTTAATATTTTAAGCATCTAATTGCTTTAGGCTGTATTTTTAGCTATTATCAAGGATGACATTTATTTTAAATTTAACTGAATATATGAATAATTTTATATATATATTTTAGTTACACAATTTTTTTCCAAAACACTGTCAGCACATTCTTAATATTTTATCTGGAAAACAAAACATATATGGCTAGCAGCCAGTGAAACAGGTAAACCTTCAAATCTTGCAAGCAGGCATTACTCAATCACAAACAATGAAACGTTCTTTACCTACTGCAAGAGCTATAAAATAATTTCATGTAAATCCAAGAGAAAATATTGTTTAATAAAATATTTTTACTTTTGAATTAAATAGATGTAATTATAAGTTCTATGTCAAAACTTTCTTCTCCTATGCTTCTTGCCCGAGAAAAGTTATTGCATTCTCTTCTTTTTCGGTCAACTATGAACAGCGAAAATTTAAATGAAATGCCAAACTTAATCTTTTGTATTTTCAATTCCCGGCATTTTATTGTTTTCTATTTTCCATCGTGTTTACTTTCTCCTAATATCTCTGTAACGCATTACATCTTAGTTTCTTATTACTTTGTTTGTGGCATAATGATTAAAAAGTACTTTTATTCCATAATATTTGCTCGTTAATTCTAAAAACGAGAAGAAATAAAAAATGATATTTATTCTCTTTCGTCAAATAAAATGGTAAGAATGGAATTGTTTATGTGAGATCTTGCTGTGCTTATGGGCATACGCATCTAATATCAAAAATATCATAAATAACAGAGGTATTTATAAGAGATATTAATTGCAAACTATTCTCCGGTGAAATCTGATCACGATTCACTGTTAGCTCCCTATATAATTAATATGTGGTATATTTCATAAATACCACTAATACTATATGTACTATTTTTAAATACATACATACATACATACATACATACATACATACATACATATATATATATATATATAGGAAAAACTACTAAAATGTTGTAAGTGAAAAATATTTGTTTGATAGTATTTATTTATTTTTATTATTATTATTATTATATATATATATATATATATATATATATATATATATATATTTGATATTTCAGACCGGCCTGACCCTTTCATCAGAAACAAATGATTTTAAAAATTTAAGCTAGAAGCCTCCGTTGCGTGATGTAGAAGAAATAGAATTTGAATATTTTTAAACGTAAAACTAACTGTAATAATACTTTTAAATGTTGTTTTAAAGAAAAAAATTTAAGTGTATCAAAAAAATGTTTATCTATTGAAATATTTATAAAGATTCAAAATAACTAAGTCCCTATTTAACACTAGCCTATATGTATTTAATTTTATGCTACATATATATATATAGAGAGAGATAGATAGATAGATAGATAGATAGATAGATAGATAGATAGATAGATAGATAGATGTAATATATGATCAATGCATATTTGGGCAACAGCCTTTCTTTCAGACATTTTTCATTAAATACGGCCAATAAGCAAAATCTAATTATTTGTTTTCAACAATTTTAACATTTATCCGTTTAGTTAAAGTTAAAAGATATGACAATTGGGTATAATTTTTATTGTCACGAGCGTTTTCATACATTTATATAGTCATTTACATTTTATGCATAATTTTAATATTCATAATTCCTACAAAACGGAAAAAAATTTAGTTTGCTGGCAAAACCAAAAAATATTGCGCCTTATTTGTTTGCTGAATGTTAATTTATATATATATATATATATATATATATATATATATATATATATATATATATATAACTTCGAAAATTTCATATGTCGTATGATAATTTCTGTGAAGTGTGTTTTTTCGTTAGCGATCATTTTATCTTGGAAAAATCATAACGGTTTTCATACACCGGAATTTAACTTAAAAAATGAAAATGAAAGAATAAGAAAGAAAAGGTGAAGGGAGAGTTAAAAGAGGGAGAGAAAATTATGATAGAATACACGCATGTAGAAAATGTTTCAGAGCGTAAGGAAGAGAGAGAGAATACAAGGAGAGAAAGGACAAATATTTTAAAACGAGAGAAATAGTGCAAACTTTCGTTGGAGATGCTGACGTTACAACTTTCAGTGGATAGTGTGGGAAAGAAGGGGCAGTTATATAAAAAAGAAATAGGAAAAAGGGGAAAGATTAAATAAAGAAAACAGAAAACATGACATATTATTCGGCTTTGTTTAAAGTTATTTTTTTTCAAAAAATTTAATGTTTGAAATAAAATACAGTTTGACAATTGTTGAGATTAAGTTAATTTACATTATTATCTACCACAGGAATACAAAAAAGAGCGGAAATTTATTTCCATTTTAAGAGAAATTTCAGTGTATAAAAACACTGAATTTTTCTTTATTAAAATGGTAGTTGACCAAGCGAACATACTTCAAAGAAATGATCATACGATACATGTAGTTTTCGAACTTTTACTTGATAAAGATATACATATTCAATATATAATAGATAATTTTATTTAGATCCAGCTCTTTGGATGGATCTGTTTTAGCATTAATATAGGATATTTTACTTTCATGCATATTTCTGTTTGGATATATATATATATATATATATATATATATATATCATCATGCGGTGTAGATATAGAAGAATCCAAAGAAGTATCCAGTGGTAGGATAACTCTCTAAGAAAGCTCTAAATATATATGTATATTTAATATAAGAAAAATTAAGGCAGATACATTATTTCATGGTAAATCGGAACTTTATGCATATTTCAGGCGAACCATCATCAGCTTCCGTCTTTAATATACAATTAAATTAATTTAATTTTACACGAATGAAATTCGCAAATACCTAAAAAAATGATTACAATAAAGGTCGCTCTCTTAAAAGAAACAAATTTAAGAAAAATACATCATTACATCAGTTCGGGGAATACTCACATATATTCATACATAAGCATATATATACGCAACATATAATCAAATATTATTAAGTGCGAGTAAGAGCGGATGTCAACTAAAATCTAAAGATACATTTCATCATGTCAGTTAGACTGACTGCTGACCCGTAGATTTGAAACGTAAAGAATGTGAGTTAGGTTTGTGTGTGTGTGTGTGTGTGTGTGTGTGAGAGAGAGAGAGAGAGAGAGAGAGAGAAACAGAAAAAGAGAAAGAGATAGCGTTAAAAGAAGTGTAATTATCGAAAGGGGTAGAAGAAGAAAGAAGCTAGGAATAAATTTTAAATAGGAAGAAAAGATGAAAATAGAATATAAAAATAAATATTATATATTAACAGTGAACTTATAAGAAATTGGAGTTTAAAAAAAATTAAAAATATATTTAAAAATAATAGTTAAATCATCCCTTGCGATCACAAATCATCACACCACTATATTATCAAAATTATACTAAATATACAATCAACAAAACAAATATAATACAATATAAAATTTTAAAAACATAATTTAAAAGTACGCCTGATTATTGTTCTTAAATTTAGTTGTTTAAATTTAATTATTCATTTTAAAAATTGATTTACATATTATTAGTGAGAGGATAAGAAATTGGAATTTTAAAAAGCCTAAGAAAATTAAACAATTAAGATATACTAGTTAATCAATCCGTTTAAATCACAATTACCACCACACCACTATATAATCAATTTATACCAATTATTCGGTTAACAGTACATTAATAATAATACAATACAAGTAAAAATACAATAATGTAGGTAAATTTTTTGGTCAACAGTACAGTTATAATACAGTATAAATTTAGCAATATAAAAAAACTATATATGCAAACACACAACTCACACACACACACACACACACACACACGTCAATGCGTGCACACATACTCGCACACGCATATATATGTATACACATATATGTACACTCATACAGATACATATATACATATACACAATATAAAAACCCGTATATAAATATATAAAAATAAACATCTACATATATAACAATGGTGTACAAATAAACAATGTATATTCCGTAAAATAAGGTGATGTGTGTAAAGTCTTCAGAGGAATGAATGACGGGCTAAAAGTTTAACCTAATTTAAACCGGCTCCTATGTCGGCATTTAAAAAATTAGTTTCTTCCTCAGATTCAGCAGATCGAATTGGTTTTTGTGTTTTATAATAGTGATGTTTTCTTCTAGGCATAAGCGACAGCAATCTTTGAAGTTGATGGGTGTGTTAGATTTTTTAATGATAATCCATTTAATCATAGGGGTTAAGTCATTTTCTTTCAATGACCACAGATTTTGTGATAGAGATGTCTGGTTTCTAAAATCAGGGTTGGAAATGGAGTGTGTGTGATTGTACAACCGTTGATTCCAATGTTGTATTTTTCCAAGTTTGTATTTTCTTTTGGGTAAATCATCGCTTGATATACCACTACTTCTGTCATACATTCTCCACACATAGTACACTCATATTGTATTCTGCAACTGCACTTAAGAGTATGACTGTCCTAACAAGCTGCATCCCTTATGTCTGGTAAATTCCGGACAACTTTGGGGTTGCTTTGGCTAGGAGTTGTAGAACTAAGACTGGCTCGACTATGAGTTGTTAAACTGGAGCTGACTTGATCAGTGTTAGTAGAGTTCGATTTATCAATTAGTTTTTTTTATCGAGGTAAAATTCTTCTATTGTGGGAGTTGATTATGCTTTTTATATTTTTCGTACACGAACAGCTAATTTTTAGGGTTTTTTTGTTAAATATTCTATGAAGAGGACTAGAAATGCTAAAATATTTATCTATAATATAAGATATATTAATATTAAATAATTTGCAAAATAGAGGGTTGAACCAATTTATATAAATTATATATATATATATATATATATATATATATATATATATATATATATATATGATAAAGATGATTGCCCACTATTGTGGATATGATGTTTGTACTGAAGATATGAGTATGGATATTGAAAACCAATCTGCAATTGCTTCATGAAGATGAGGGTCACCATTCAATGTCTATTTCAAATCACGCACTATAGATATATACAATATTTTAACACTCATTTATACGCAGAAAGAAAATTAGTGCCATATAATCTTATTTTAAAATTATGCATTAGCCTGAATATGTAACAAATAGTGAATGTTAATATTTTACGACCTTACAATGGAAGGTATAGAAACTGAAGCCGAGAATTGACCGAAGCGAAGATATCAGGTCAGAACGAATAACATTAAGAATTCTTATTTTGGTTAATTCGCGCCAAAGCATAAGTGACACTCATATTCAATGAGCGGGTAAGTGATAAATATTAAAATGTGTAAGATAGATTCTGCTGGCATGTATTTATGGTATACTGAGCATAGATCGACACCTCATTACACACAGTCTTGCTGCTGAGTATTCATCAGCAACTGGAAATTTTCAGATTGAAAAAATAAACTGCTTTTTACTAAACCGGTCATCGATTCACACGTGTCATCCAAAGCTCGAGAGCTGCGTATCTTATACAATTGAGAGGGATTTTGTGCAAAAGTTAACGCAACGGCATCGGTTTGTTCACTGATAACAAACGATAACACTAACTTAAATTTTATAGAAATACTTTTATCTTCATCATCACAACATACACGCCTACACATAAACACCTACACGCAGATACAGACACACAATCTATTATTGTACATGAGAGTACAAAATCTCTAAAATCGCGTCTTTTTACAGTGGAAGAACCTTTTTGAACATAAAATAGATTGAAAATCCTTTCCCTCGTGTTCTTTTCTTTATCCACTCTACACTGAACACACCAGTATTCTCATTCTTCTCTTACCCATTCTCTGACAACTTCTATAAATTGTTCCTCTTTCTTCCTTAATTTCCTCCGATGTAAACACCCGAACACCAGTTTTATGAGCCAAATCTATCAGAGGATGTGAAATTACGAGATATATTAATTCGGCATGTATCTCCTTAAAATTAGTATCATTTTAAAGCCTTAAATATTATCCAATATAATTTCTACTAATGAAAATATTACTAGAATTAATTCTGTGATATTGAGCAGCTGTCCTGTCGGTTTATCTTAGATTTCCTTCGACATCTTTAAATCTTGTTACTTTCAAGTGGGATACGATTTTTGGAAAGAGAAAAAAATGCAAAAAGTATGATTTGTAGAATTGATTGTTGACCACCCTGGGGAATGTATCATTGGCCAGCAACTGCTTCACAAGCTGCGCTGAATGAACCGGCGCGTTCTTATAGTGGAACACTTATTGGAACCATGCAATTATGTCCTTTTCCGACGAACAGCATCACGACAACGACGCAGCACATCAGTGTATTACTCCTTGCTACTCTCTGATGAAGTAGACCATCGGTACGATGAATAGTGCCCGTTTAGTAATGAAAAACTCTCTTTTTATTGCTTCAAATCATTCGCTCTTTAATAGGTCTCGGAGATTTGGGTTCTTCCACATCAAGCCGTCTTTGTTTTAGGGTCATAATCATTGATTAACGATTCATCATCTGTTACGAACGTTTTCAAAAAATATTTTGGTGACTCGACGACACGCTACACATTTTCCTTTCAACTATTGCTATAGGCATTTAAGAGAAGGTACTTTATTCTGCATACTTTAGCTACTTTACTATAGCAAAAATACCGATTTTTTGGGATAATATTTTGCATTTAAAAAAGACATTACTTCTTGAAAATTTACGTTTTAAAAAAATGTGGGGTTTATTTGAGAGCAAGCATCTCTTTAGTCGATTTGGAAAGTTATTCAACTTTGTGTTTCTTCAGTACTTTGAAGATCACGTCTCTCTACGTTTTGGCGATCATTTCGCAACCCTTTTCTGAAATTCTCTTACACAATAATATTGGGTAGTTTAGTCGCTGTTTTCTATCTGACGCTCTTGCCATCTTTTCTAATGAAATGCTGTAGAGTTTTTAAATGTTTCGAAACATAATTCTCTTTTTTATTTACATTTATATTTTCTCTAATACTTCGACGTTGTTCTCATATTCATTCTATAATATTCTAAGCATTCTCTGCAAAACCACATTTTTTCCTTAAGCATCCTCTTCACGTGTGAGAAGATTCTCCACCATTCACTGTAGCAGAGATTCACATATATCATATATGGAGTTAAAAATAATAATAAAATTAGTTTTCATGATATATAGATAGGCAGTAATAATAATGAATTTAGTACCCCCCAAATAAGAAACAATAACATAAACACGTTTACTCTTAACTAAATGATTATATGTCCTAACGAATAAAGAATAGAGTTTATATACAATTTAAAATTTGCCCAAAAGTCAATTATACCATAAAACATTTTCTACACTGAATTTAAAAGCCTTAAACAATCTCTCAAGATTTTTACTAAGATTTTGTTGATAAAAAATTTAGATATGATATTAGAAAAATTAACATGCATAAAAAAAGAACAAATAGCAGTAAACATAGCAATAGCGTTAATTCACGTAAATTTTAGTTCTGATTAGAATATTGCATACATAAAATTAAGTTACCTCCTTTACACCAATTTTAATGGGCATCTCTTTCTAACTTGTATTTTCAAAACTGATAGCAGTTAAATCTAAAGTAATTTATCACGAACAACTGCTCATAGTGGACAATTACATGAATTTTATGTTAACTTCCAACTCTCTGAAGCAGATCTTGTTTAAAACAGAAAACAAGAGGAAAAATAAAACTAATAAAAATACCCACAGCACATTTCTTGTTGTATTTAATCACCCTAGCAGGAAACATATTCTTGATTGTGAGAGAATTAAAATAAAAATCAATAGATATAGTATGTCCAAAAAAAATATCTAAAATGATTAAATTAAAATAAGCTCTCTAAATATACACATGCTTAATTATATGTTCCAGAAGATCTCTAACACTTGGCATTTTAAACATAACCTTGTGAAAAGGCATATCAGGATGGCAGAGGACAGCATAAAAAAGTTGTGTCTCTATTCATCTTCCTACACGGCCGCAGACACAAAAAGGAGGGCTACAACAAGAGTCTTGTGGAGTTAGAGCTGTGATGAGATTTGTGGGTAGCTGCTGAATGACCCTATGTTTGGCATCAGAAATCTGCAGCATACAACATGCCAAACATGCAAGATATCCCATTCTTGGCTCTCAGACATTTTCTGCGATCCCATCACCCTATATATCTGGCCACCTAACTCACTAGACAGCAAACCCTTCATTATGTGTAGAGCTCAGTTTAGCAAGAGACTACCAAAATTCCTTGTAACACAAAAGATGAATTGTAACACCAAAGATGAATGATTATGGCAGCATTCATCAGTGTATATTTGGAGACCGTACAAAAGAGTTTCAGGATATATCGAAGTGATCTGGAAGCTGTAGTTGAAACCAATGTCAATTTTGTTGAACAAATTTACTCTTTAGTTCATTGTAGATCAAAATAATTTTGGAATGTTGGAAAATGTATCTTTTAAATGTATATGTCAGACTTATTTTCACATACACACACGCAAATATAATGAATTCTTCTTTCGTATATATAATTTAATATTGCTTTGTATCGATTAAGTTTTCACTTTTGAAACAATTCTCTGAACTAACATATTCGAATACCTATACAACGGCGCCGTTAATACGAAAGACTAAAAATAAATATTTAAAAAAATACACATCTTCAGCCAATTGCATGATCACTAATGATTGGCCTCCGAGGCAAAACTGTTTTCATAGAAGAGATGAACAAAATCTGAAGTAATAACAAGAAAATAAAAACAAGTACATTTGTTAACGAGCACAGCCAGCAGCTTCTTCTTGTAATCAACTTCTGACCACTGTGTTTTGCAGTAATCATTTTTCCTTTTCTTCGCTCTGGTTTTCTATACGTACTGAACAACCATTAAAAGACATCTATAGCCAATGAAGTTGTCTTTTTACATCAGTACGTCTATCGTGTCTTATTCTGTTTACATTCGACTTAGATAGAATCTGTAAGATTAATTAATGATGTAATTAATATTAGACGTAAGTTTAGGAATGAAGAATTGTTTTTGCATTGTATTTTTTTCCTAATATTAATCTCATTTTTTTAAACATACTTACTTATTCGAGTTAGTGTTGCGGATTAATATGATTTCGATCGTTACTGTATTTAGTTATTTAATCCAATTAATTATTATGTGCTTAAAGTTATATAGTTACATCTATTGTGTTTTTGAACATACATTGATTTTAAAATTTTAAGATTAAATATTATCATAACCGACTGATTTATTTAGAGTCATAACAAGGAAAATTTAATAAATGTTTTCAGATTAAAAACTTCTTTTATTAATCGCTATCATCCCATGAAATGCAGTAAACCACAAAGATATAAGCGTTTATATGTTGTGGAAGAATAATTAACAGAAGCATTAATAGTGAACAGAAAGTGAAAAGCGTAATCAGAAAGACAGTATATAGCGATTGATTTTGCATTTAAATTTTTTCAAGTGAGCAGTGGAAAAAAAAAAGAAACTGTTAGCATAGAGATTGTGGTTGTGTCTAGAAAGCGCATCTGTAAAGTGATGAGATCTTGACGCCAGTTCAGTATTGCGCTTAAATTTAAAATCTCTAGGTACCATGAAAGTATTAGTTTTAATTACAGAGACATTCAATAATACGACGGAGAAAAAGTGACTGAAGGCGAGCCGTCAGATCAGGATCAATAATATTGCTGATTCTTTTGCTGATTCTTATCAATAATTTTAAGGTAAATACTAGAAGCCACATAACGAAAGTGGCAGCAATATTTTACACTTGGACAAATGGTAAACATATAATAGATATTTAAACCGACTTCCTTAGCACCTGATCTCAAAATGCATTCAATATAGTCTTTCTATTTCATGTAGGCTGTGACCGTGATCCCGAGATGGTGCAACGAGTTGATTTTTTTTAGGTTAGCATAAACCTGCTGATGCGAGGCCACGAAGGGTTTGTTTCTCAGATGGTCAATGGAAGGAACTTTAAATGGAGGCGATAAAATTTACAAGCCATCTTTTGCGTAGGTTATCGACAGACTTGATGACCTTTTATATATTGGCTGCTAGTTTGATCTTGTCGTAGTGATTTGCCTTCCAGTTGACGCAATAATAAATGGTTGTGTCATCAGCGTATATACCTAAGGATGAAGCGGCTGGTCACATCCGAGTTGGTACGAAAGGCTCTACATGAGTGGCTCTTTAACTTTTATTTCACGATTTGATCAGTTTAAAAACGTGTCTGGTGCCACTATAAATCTTCAGCTTTTAGAGAAGATCTGAATGGTTGACCCTGTCAAATGCTTTCCTGATGTAAATTGCTACGGCTTGCGCCACACCGTTTTTCTCTAGAACATGATATCGTCAGTAGATCAACAGAAATTAGAGAAAGGAAAGACAGTCTTGTTTGTCCAACAAAAGGGCAAGCGATGAGAGTTCATTAACCAATTCAGCATTGATTAGAGTCTCTAAGTCAGTCAGTTAAATGTCATATGTAATGCACGCTTGGGCGACCATGTCTCGAAGGAGGCATGACTGACTGGGCAGAATAGTATCCCGCAGTAGGTTGCCATTGCGTTTGCCAGCAAAGAATATAGAACCCAATCTGTTTTCTTATCTAATTCATAACTGGAGGGAGAAGACGTATTAATACCTCTCCAAAAGGGCATTTGCCTGTAAGTGAATACAAGGCATTCAACTGGGATATATATTCGTCTCTCCGATTTCTCGTTCCGAGCCGGTATCGACTGCATCACAACACACATCCCTCAAAATCTCTAGGACTTTGCCAAAAGAGGTAGAAGAGAAATAGACATAGTTGGAAGGGTCAGTGTTCTGAAACCTGGAACTATAGATGATGATTCCTAGTAGGCCGGAAAGCAGAAGGGAGTGAAAATTATTAGAAGACGTTAGTGAATAGAAAGGAAAAAAAAACACAAGTTTGAGGAAACTGCAGATAGCGAATGGCATTTCCCTTAAATCCTTGAAGATTGTTGGTGGCAGAGAAGTAAGAAATCAGAAGATATTTCCACACTCTAGAAGTACGAGAAATACTATTTGAATAAATATACGGTTTCATATAGATAGTTGAACATTAAAGCTGTGAGACCTAGTTGCCAAATCTAGTAGTATGCTTAAATTAATGCAACCGAGGTCCTGAAGTAAAAAGTCTCTCAGAAAATTTGCCATGCAAGGATTTGCCGAAAAGTGAGTGGAAAATATGTCATAGCGGTGTAAAGGAAACTGAAGATGTGATGCCAGGTAAGGAGAGATTACATCAAAAATTCATTGTTTTGATATTGTAAAAATCCTGATATATTTAAAAAAAAACAAAGGACAAAGGCTATCAAACGGCTTCCAGATGTCCAAACTCTAGATCAAAACTGGCCGTTCTTATATTCAGCTATAGAAGAAATTCGTTGCAGATTCAAATATTTGGCATTCGTTCAGAACCAATGTGCGTTGCTAAAAATGGTTCGTTGGGACTCTCATCATTCTCAGTGAAATCAACAGGACAATTTCGCTAGAAACTAGGAAGAGAGTATTGCATTGCTACGTGATGTCCGTCCTTCAATATAGCAGTGAATGCTGGACAATACCGTCAAAGATGAAGGAAAAACTTGAAGCAACTGAAATGTTGTTCTACAGAAAGATGCCGCGAATATCATGGATTGTGCATGTGAGCAATGATGATGTCTTGGAAATGATGGAAACAAAAAGGAAATTAATGTTGAGCATCAGGAAGAGACAGGTGAAGTTCCTGAGACATGCAATGAGGAAGGAGGGTCTGGAGAAACTGATACTCAGACAAGATAGAGGGAAAAGATACAGGGGAAAGCAATGGATAACATATTTGAAGGACTTAATAAGGTAGATGACAGAACGAGGATTGCATGGTGTAACAGAAGAAGGCTTGCTCAGTGTCACCAGGGATAGGGAAACGTAGAAAACCATGATCGCCTACGTCCTGAAGGGAGAGGGCCTATAGAGAAATCTAAATTAACCGAAAAAGTGCAACGGAGGTCGCCTTCATCTAGAGTAGTTTCACTAACAGCGTATCAAGGAAAATGTCTTATTTGGGTTAGACAAAAATGGACGATGCATTCATATTTGAGTATCCGTATGATTCCAGCATTTTCTATGCTTAATTCACCTGACGTCAATCCGCAATTATCTTAAGATCTGCTGAATTGTTTTATTTCAGGTTGAAAGGGACTGTATTCTTATTCGTTTCGGTTTGTTGGTCTTTATAATTTGAGCGAATTAAAGCCTTATTTATGTTCATCGGCTTTTCCGTTCTTTCTTCCTCATAGCATATTTATCATTACCATTACAAATCAGAGGGTATGTATGATTATTCATTGCCAGTGAAAATCTACAAGATAGAATCAGAAAGATGCTATATTTATTTTGCGTTTGTTATGAATTTTTAAACCGTGTACAGATGTGCGTTGTGGTACAGTGGATATCGTCTCGGAACGAGAAATCGGGGAGCCGAGTTCAATAGAGTTTAATAGAGTATCTATTATAATAAAGACCGTTATATATATATATATATATATATAGAGAGAGAGAGAGAGAGCTGGAAATATTTATTATGAATTATATTTTAGAACATGTACATAATTATTCTATATATATCCGCTACAAAAGTACGTTTGTTTCGACATTGAAACTTCAATGTCTCATCAGGTGCTGTGTAAAATAATGGAAATCCTCTTTCCTGTTATTTAGTTTTGTAAGAGATGTAAGTGGGAGTTAGTGATAGAGGAATAAGATTCTGACCGTTGGAATTTTTGGATAGGGTGTTTTTTAAAGTGGTTGATTAATGAGAGTCTTTGATTTATAGACAGATTTAACCTTGTAAGTTTTTATTATCTAGTGACTAGACTATATCCTTATGGATATCTTAGAAGAGCTGGTAGTGGTTGGCGGGGATATTTTTATTTAAGCAGAGTCTTTATAATTATTCTAAGTTTGTATACTTAATCTTAACTTTGGATTTAGGGAATATATTTTTTCTATTAAATTTTTAATTTTTAATTCGTAATTAGATCATAGTTTCGACAATTTTCTATTAAATTTTTAATGTTAAATATCTATTCTTATATCTAGTCAATTGTTTATGTGGTGGGGGTTTAGTGGTAAGGGAACAAATACTGCTGATTGACCTTTAGAATTTTGGTGTGAGAAGTGTAAGATTTATTTATATATATATATCTCTTGTGACTAGATTATATCTTTTAAGATTTTTTAGGGGAACACGTTAGGGTTGGGATGCATATTCGGTACAGAATAATTTATTGTATATAAGTAGGGTTTTTGTAAATAATCAAAATTTGTATATTTAATCATAATTTTGGATTCACGAAGTTGATTTTTTCAATTAAATTTTAAATCCTAATTAGATCACAGTTCTGAAACCGATCTTTTCTATTAAATTTCAAATTTTAATTATATCACCGTTTGTGGTAAATTTTAATTATTTTCAGGAAAGTGTGCGAGGCTATAATAAATGCTGAAATAGCTCAACATCTTACTGCCCACAAACTCTACTCTGACAGGCAGTATGGCTTCCGCTTTGCCAGGTCCACGGCCGACATGCTAACAACCGTTATGGAGTACATGCTCCACGCCCTTGATGAATCAGGCGAGGCTCATGCTGTTGCTCTGGACATCTCCAAGGCTTTTGAGAGGGTTTGGCACTCTGGTCTTCTATGTAAGATACGGGGTTACGGTATTTCCGGATGCTTGCTTGATCTAATCCAATCTTTTTTTAAATAACCGCAAAATGAAGGTCGTTTTGAATGGGCATGCCTCTTCATCCTACAGCACAAATGCTGGTATTCCAGAGGGTTCTATCCTGTGGCCCGACGCTTTTCCTTATTTTCATCAATGACCTCCCAGATGAGATCAAGTTCTAAGTAGGCATCTACGCAGAGGACACCACAATTTACTCCCGCATCAGTAAGAAACCCGCCGCGGCGGACAAACATAATCTCGCTGCTGACCTTGAACGGCATCTACACTCTGTGGTGAATTGGGACAGAAGTGGCTTGTCAATTTCAATGCGTCTAAGACCAAGCTGTTGTCTTTCAATCATCACAGGCAACATCTCCTGCCTCCCATAAACATGGACCAAGCGATTCTCCGTAAGAGCAATACACTGCGCCTCCTCGGCCTTACCCTCTCTTCCGATCTCAAATGGAACCACTACATCGAGTCCAGAGCTTAATCCATTGCTAAGAAGGTTGGGTCACTGTGTCGCACCAGGATGTTTTTTCCGCCTGAATCCATCCTGCATATATCCAACTCAACCATTCGTCCGTGCATGGAATACTGCTGCCATATATGGTCAGGGTCCCCTGTCGTTTATCTCAGTGTTCTCGACAGGCCCCAAATCGGTAATGCGATAGTTACTGATTTGACGGCTCGACTACAGCCACTTCCCCACAGACGAAATATGGCCTTCCTTTGTCTGTTCTATAAATACTTTCATGGCTTCTGCTCGAACGAACATAAGTCACTGGTGCCTCCTCAACAGGTGTTTACTCGTACAACCAGATTGGCAACTGGGTCCCGCCCATTCACAGTTAGGTTAGCCAAATGCAGACGGCAATTCTACTCCTTCAGATTCTTCTCTCGCACTTCCCGCCTGGGAAACTCGCTCCCATATTCTGGCTTTCCTGACGGCTACAACCTCCAGGACTTTAAATGTAATGTCGATACTCATCTATTAACCACTTGACTCTAGTACTTTCTCCACCCCGTATATCCTTTCCTTTCTCTCCACCTTGAAACTGTCATCACACCTGGTATTCTGATCTTTCTATTGCTCCTTTCTAACCCTGTTCGTCTTCCTCTTCACTCTCTTCTAATTAATCTTCTTACACTTATGTAGCCCCCCTGCACATCAGTGGCATTACCGCCTTGCTCGGGATGATACGATAAAAAGAGAGGTAAATTTTAATGTTAGGGTTATTTAGGTACTAGATAAATGTAGGTAATAAGTGCGTAATAATTTAATGCAGGGGGAAAGTAGAATGTTTGTATTTGAGGTAATAGGTGGACAGGTAATAGGTGTATTTGTATTTAAGGTAATAGTTGAAGCTTTGTGTGTATTAAGCACAGTATATATAATTAATCGAATTATGGTTATTAACCTTACTTTATAATTTAGCAAATCGATTACCTCTATAAAATTCTAAATTTTATTTAGAGAAAAATTTCTAATTTAATTATGAATATTAAACCTTACTTTAGAGTTTAGTAATTCGATATTATTATAGAATTATTTTTTTATATGGGGTCCTAGCTCAGCTATTGTAGTATTTTTTAGCATGATCGTAATGTTAGTTCTCGAATGTGCTTGCAGTTTACTGTGGTTTCATGCCTCTGGTTTAAAAGCTTGTTACTGCTAATATATTTAAGGATCTCAATTTTTTCTTAAAGACGGAGTAAACATGGTTCCTTTATAGATTTAGCTGTTCTTGCTTGTTTAAGTATTTTCCATTTAACTTTAGCCGTTTTATTTTCGTCTTTTAACTTCCAAAAGTATTTAGAGAGAGAGATGTCATGTTTTGTTTTTCTTTGTTATTGAAGGATGAGAAGTGATTGTAAAATCGCTTTTTAAATACGTTCATGATATTTCTGATGTACATTTTTTCATCCTTAGGATTCTCCATGGATGAAATCGGACACATATATATCAGGGATATCATTAGAGATTTATTGGTGATGGGGCATTGGTTAGGGTTTCTACAGTTACAGAGGCTGTTATTATGGGCCGGACTGGTATTAGTGTTGGAGTTATTTTTGTTGTGTGCTTTTAATATTTGTTGTTATGTACTTTAATCATTTTTCTAGATTATTGGAGCAGCTATAGCTTAGTTTAATAGTATTTTATTGAATATTTTATTTAGAGGCTTATTTTTGGGGAAATGCTGTTCTATTAGTTGAAGAAATTTATGTCCCAGCTTAAAGTTAATTGTTTGATTAAAAGGATGGTTAAACCATATGATTTTCCGGTTTCTATTTTTGCTTTATGAACTCCTGAATTTTTCCACAAAGCTAAATTTTGATGATTGATATCCGCTACCTTTAAGGATTTTATCGTGTTTGTGTTTGTCAAATATTTCTTTACTAGAATAGTTTGTGTTAATGCGGCGTTCTATCGATGATGGGCTGCGTTTAATAATAAATGGTCGGTGATTAGAGTTGGGGTTTATATATATTGGGTTTGCATTGTTTTTCATGTAAAGTTGGAAAGTGTTCGATACTAAGTCTAATGTTATGTTTAAGAAGTCTACTTGCATGATATGGGGTTAATCACTACGTCAAGAACAAAGTATTTAAAGACTTAATGGATTAATTTTCTAGTTCTATCAGCATTACCTCCAGTTTCCAAACTATGATCTAATTAATAATTAAAAATTAAAAATTTAATAGAAAAAATATATTCCCTAAATCCAAAGTTAAGATTAAATATACAAACTTAGATTAATTATAAATACTCTGCTTAAATAAAAATATCCGCACCAACCACTACCGGCTCTTCTAAGAAATGCATAAGGATATAATCTAGTCACTAGATAATAAAAACTTACAAGGTTAAATCTGTCTAGAAATCAAAGACTCTCATTAATCAAACACTTTAAAAAACACCCTATCCAAAAATTCCAACGGTCAGAGACTTATTCCCCTATCACTAACCCCCACTTACACCTCTAACAAAACTAAATACTTATAAGGAAAGAGGATTTCCATTATTTTACACAGCACCTGATGAGACATTGAAGTTTCGAAACAAACGTAACTTTGTAGCGGATATATATATATATATATATATATATATATATTGTCACACACAGGGTGTATAGATTATTTTACTTTTTTTCTCATGTCTGAATGCAAGATATTATGGTAGGTACATCAATATATATGTTACCATCATCTTAGACAGTATATCGATACAAATATTTTATCCTCATTTTTAACGCACGAGTTCACTCGTATTTCATAATCAAGCAATACACAAACAAGACAGAAACATTTAAAATATCTGATGCACTATATTGTTACATATAGCTCGACCCTTTTTAAAAATTGTAAAGGAAATTATTTAATATTTCGCTTTTGAATTGAATTTCATTATAATGATAAGAAAATATAGAATGGTTTCCATCAGCAAGCACATGTTACTGTTTTGAAGTTATTCTTACACAAACTTCATAAATCTTATAGTAGGAATGACACGGTCTTTTTTCTTTTTTTCATTTTCCAGTTTTATTTTAAGCTATAAATACTTTTCTCGGATTGTGAATTCACCAAGACGTCTTTTAACATTAAGTCTGAAATCTCTTAAGCATTGTCATCGGTTTGAAGTCAGCAATCTCCGAAAAGTAATCCAATGTAGTATTTCAGCCTACTAATGTTTCGCCATTTTCGGTTTAATCTCAGATTTGTCTTCTGCCAAGGTTGGTATTTTAGAACACACATTTGTTTTGCCAGGTAGAGGAAAGAAGTGGTGTGTTTAATTTTTTCTCTGAGACATATTTGCAAATGGATGCAAAAATTTTCTAACATAAATTGAACTCAATTTTCCCTTTATTTTACTGATTAACTTATTCTCAGTTCTGATCAAGATATGTAAGATTAGTACTTCCAAAGAAATTTGACTTCAGCCCTTAATAAATATTTATTAAATGTGAAGATCTTCCCTTTTCATGAGTAGAGCCTCAGATATTCATTTTGATATGTTCCGGAAAGGGAACATTCTCGGTAGTTAAGTTGTTTAGACAAATGAAACCAGGTATGTAGAGGTAAATACTCGTAGTGTGCAGTATCCTGAGACGTAGGAGTAGTCAATAGCTGTAGATCTCTATTCGAAGTCTTGTAGACATTTAGCGGTAAATCTGTAGTGGAAAACCAGTAGACCTCGCAACGTCATCGCATTAGTCTATATTTATGGATGACACCAGCCAATCTTATTCCAGTAAGGGGGAACCAAGTTGTATATTAATTACTTATTCATTACGTCACTTTTATACATATCAGTTTTAGTTTCGGGGGTACACTTATATGAGCCTAATGTTGGTCAATTTTAAATAAGAAGTTTAGCTTGGATTAGGTTGTTTAATTTCAACAATTAATCGTCGCGTTAAATATGGTTTAATAAAAATCATATAAAACTAAGCACAGAGTGTATTATTAAATTTTGAGAAATAGATCCCATTTATACGAGACTGAAAACTATGTAATGATCAGTATTAGAAGAAATAGAATATTGATAGGCATAGGTTTATATCTTATTGGATTCATAACGGGAATTATAGGTTCGTTGAACACCAGAATAAATTTCGACATAATTTTTTTTGTACACAGAAGTATACGATGTATTTAAAGGTTCGGTTTAGGTAAATTATTGGATGGGGATATGAAAATTAAGCAGGGACAGAAATTTAAGTACATGTGAATACCCCCTTGGCCTCAGTTTCTCAAACAACCTAACGTTAAATAGCTACATCCAATCTATGGCAGCATCCACTGCTATAACATTTGGGTCACTGTGTCCGGCCAAGATTTTTTCTCTCGTTGGAATCCATTTTGCATATCTTCTCTTTGTCGGTGCATTGAATGATGTCGCCATATCAGGTCGGGTGATCGTGCTATTCATATTGATGTTCTCCAAAAAATCCAAATGAAAATCTGCATTATAATCTATCCTGACTTAGCAACCAATATTTAGTCACTTTACCACCGATGTGATGTGGATTCTATATGTTTTTTACAAGCTCTTTTATAGAATATTCATTGTCGAAATTTTCTCCCTGGTACTTTGTCCACATGTACTTATGCTTGCTATTCTTTAGGCATCTGGGTCCCACAATTTTATCGTGGTAATATTTAACTATAACAACCTCTTCTACTCCAACAGTCTTTCCTCGAAATTTACTTTTGTGGAAATCTCTTCCGTAATCTTGATTCCTTGATAGCTACAATCACCAAAAAATTATATGCAAAATCAGTTTCCATCTTCTATCTACTCGATTCTCATCCGTCTCTTATCATTTCTTCGACATCATCTGTATCTTATTTTTGCTCTCACTATAACCCTCTGCGCAGTATTGGCAATGCTACCTTGTATTGGGGAAAATGATTATAAAATCGTGCTTTAACAGAAGACTGAAAGTGTGATAATTAGATCCGAAAACGTATTTGGATGAACAAAGAAGCGTTTCAAATATTAAGCAGAGTATTGAAACAAATGAAAATATTTTTGGAAACAAAGAATAGAGTAATAAAATTTTACGTGATATATGTCCCCCTATATACAGGAGAATGATAGCCAATATCTTCCAATAGGAAGGAAAGTCTCGAAGAAAGAGAAATGTAGTTCTACAGAAGGATGCTGAGGGTAGCATGAACCGAAAACTTGAGCAATGACAAAATTTTAGAGAGAACTAAAACAAAAAGAAAACTTCTGCTTAACATCAGGAAGAGACAGTTGAAATTTCGAGGACAGGTGATGAGGAAATAAGACTAGGAACATCTGACGCCCAAGGAACAGATAAGAATAAAGGAGAAAAAGTACTTGGGATACTACATAATTTAAGCAAATCGATGGCAGAACAGTTTTGTGAGAATTAACAAGACAAAATATAATAAGAGATACATCTGATTGAAGGTTGTGGAGAGCTATGATCACTTACATTTTGAAAGGACACAGAAATGAAAGAAGAAAATGAAAGAAGAAATAATAAGGAAATGGTACACACAATACCGTTTCATACGATAGAGAAAAAGGGAGAAGAATGTATCCAATTGTGGAAGGATTAACTCGTTTGCATATTATAAACCCTCACAAATCAAATGAGTGAGGTAATGCTGATAAAAAGGTTACCATGCTCTCTGAAAGAGCAATACAAATAAAAAAGGACTTACACCTGTGCTTTATTGAATATGCAAAAGCGTTTGACAAAATACCCCACAAATAATTGATGAAGATGCTTGGCAGCCTTGACATATTTGTGAAAGACATAAAAGTAATCAAGTGTATTTACTGGCAGCAAACCACCTGTATACAGACAGGTAACAAATTCAGCATAGATAGAAAGATGCTAAGATAGAAAGGTGCATAAGACAAGGATGTGTCTTTTCACCAGATCTGTTCAACTTGTACATCGAGAATATTTTGATGACCCTAGAAGTTATGCCTGGATTTGTCATCGGGGGCCACAATTTAAACATCCTGAGGTACGCAGATGATACAGTGCTGATAGCAGACACAGAAAGAAAATTACAAAACCTCCTATAGAAGGTAGCTGAAAAGAGTGATAAGAATGGACTACAAATAAACTGCAAGAAAACCGAATGCATGATCACCAGTAACAAGAGCAGGCTAATATGCCAAATACAGGTCGGGGATATTAGAATCAAGGAGGTACAAAAAGTTAAATACTTGGGAAATGTGATAACAGAAGACAGGAAGTGCGACACAGAGATCCTAAGGCGAATTGGCATGAAGCATTCCAGAAGTTCAGTAAAGTATTCCGAAACAGGACTCTTTCGCTATAAACAAAGAAGAGAATACTGACTTGCTATGTGTTGTCAGTTCTTCAAAATGACAGTCAATGCTGGGCAATATCATCAAAGATGAAGGAAAAACAATAAGCAACTGAAATGTGGTTCTACAGAAAGATGCTGCGAATATCATGGATCAAGCAATGATGAGGTCTTAGAAATGATGGAAACGAAAAAAAATTAATACCGAGTATCAGGAAGAGACAGCTGAATTTTCTGGGAATTGCAGAGAGGAAGAGGGCTTGGAGAACCGATACTAACATGCCAGATAGAAAGAAAAAGAAACAGGGGGAAATCAACGGATAACCATTTTGAATGATCTAATCAGGTGGATGATGGAACTAGGGTTGCATGGTATAACAGGGGAAGGCTTGCTAAGAGCCACCAGGGATGGAGAGACGTGGAAAAGCATGATCGCCTACGTCCTGAAGTGCAGAGCACATAGAAGACGAATGCTAAACTCTCAAGTTGGCATGCACCAGCTATAACAAATCTCAGCAAAGATAAACTTTTCCCTGACGGCGGGTCTTCATTCATGACCTAGGAATGTTTTGGATATGAACTTCTGAATTAAACACAAGTCAAAAGTTATATATATATATATATATATATAGACGTGCGAGCGTGTGTTTATGTGTAGCTGTTCATGTGTACCTTTATAAATATATGACGTGATTCATACCAATTTTTCTTTGTCAGTTCATATCGATCGGTCTATATGTTTACCCAAGGGAATACGTAGCTTAGAAAGGTGTCGCCAAAATTTGTTTTCTTTTTTTAAAACGCCATTAATATAGAAAAGCACATTAATTTATTGCTCACCATGCAGTTATGGTTTTACAGTATTCTCAATATTCACGTTCTCTGTCCTATTGAAATATTTTGGTAGAAGATAAACTAATTACTGCATTTCCGTTTTCAAACAAGAGTTCGAGTTAGAAAGCAGAATTAAATGATTGATTAAGTGAAAGTCAATACCTTTACTCAGGCATAGAAGAATTGGTCATTTTTTCTCCTGCATGTTCAAAAGTGTAGTATCATATATATCTATATGTATATATATATATTATTCTATCTATCTATCTATCTATCTATCTATCTATCTATCTAGCTATCTATCTATCTATCTATCTATATATATATATATATATATATATATGTATTAATACATAGATAGATGCGCGTAGGCAGCAAACAATTCTAGAGCATTTTTTGTTGAATAAGGCTGACAAGGATTATTTTATAATTTTTAAAAATATTTTTAAGCATTCACACATTTTTTCGTTTTTCTGGAAATAATGCAAGGAAAAAAATTACACAATTATCATTCCTGAGCACGTTCGGCCATTTCTGGCCATTTTCATTTCATGACTTGTTTTTCATATATATATATATATATATATATATATATATATATATATATATATGTGTGTGTGTGTGTGTGTGTGTGTATAGATATATATATATATATAGTTTTTTCTAACGCAACACATACGTTTGACCCAGTATGCTTATGTTCCTGAAAATTATTAAATAGAAGCACACACACACACACACACACACACACACACACACACACACACACACTAATATATATATATATATATATATATATATTAACTTTCTTGTTTTCTCTTAGTCTTGCAACAATGAAGGATTTCTGTTTATTGTTACTGAACAATGAGTACAGTCATTATTGTGTACATTACACTTCTGATATAAAGCTCTAATTTAACTATTCTTACGAATTACAGTGTTTTTATATTATCAGGTTCATACGAGCAATCTTTTCTATCTGCTGATTTGACTATTATTTTTTCTCTATCTACCTCTCTACTACATTCCTACAAACCTGATTATCAACATCAGTTTCACTCTTTACATGGCACACAACCAATTTATCTCATTTTGTACCTGCATTTTTTTGTGTTGTGGATCAGTATATATCAACTCGGAATGAGAAATCGGGAAACAGAGTTTAAATTCCCGTTGAATTCGTTGCGTTCACTTACGCGGAAATAACCTTGTGAAAGATATTATTCAGTCTCTTCCCTCCAGCTATGGGTTAAATAACAGGGTAGACTCGGTTCTGTAGCCATTGTTAGCAACGTGTTTACAATAGAATCTAATGTTAACACGCTGGGGAAAATCTTATGCCCAATCAGGCATGTCTCTTTCGAGACATGATCGCACATACGTGTATCCCGTATCAAAATTAGCAGCTATATTTTCAATGATTTTCATCTACATACTCATAGTTTTATATAGGTAATATATTCAATAGAGTTGACTCGAATTAATAAAGATCATTCAGAGGACATGTCATTTATAAACATAGTATAATGTTTTTTTGTTTTGTTTTAATCATTTCACTCCATGCAAGGCGGGACTGCCACTGGTGCACAGGGAGGGGTAGAGCGAGAGATAAAAAGGGCTCAGGAAATTTTTAAGAAAATATTAAAGATAAATTGTATTCAAGGAGATAGAAGATTGCAGTTAAAGTTACATTTAAACTTTTGGAGATTGTAGCTATTGGAGAAGCAATTAAAAAGAATGGATTTCCGCAGGCTGGATGTGCGAGATAATAAACTGTTTGACCAGAACTGGCGTTTACATTTAGCTATTCGAACAGTAAATGTGTGGGATCTAAATGCCAATAACATAGCACGCATAAATCCGAGTGGTCCTACACCAAGGAAGATAGCTCATTATATCAGTTGCCATAAAAATATTTGTAAAAAAGACAGAAGGAAACCATATTACGTGTGTGAGAAAGTGACTGATGTTGGGATGCCAAGGTATGATCGATGAAGTCAGGATATTTTATTTGCAATTTTTTTTTCCACAAAGAACACAGAAGACTGAAAAAGTTAGCAACATCAGTGATTTTTCAAGTTGTTATTCAATATTTCATTATTCACAAATTCGGAGTACCAGAAGTCAGCCACTAGGCAAGGGAGAAACCTGAAGTAGGGACTAACGAACAATGTCAATTTTGTTACAGCTCAGCAGAAATTTGAGATAACTATTTTATTCGTGCTGTGTAGTTTATAAGTTCGTTTGAAGTGGCTTGAGTTTATTTTTACAGTAGCAGGATACTAATTTCTTTTCCGATAAATCATTCTCTTAGAAAAAAGTATTATATAATGCGAAATTTCAACAAGTAAAATGTAAAAATGTTTGAGCTGTAAAAGATGGTCCAGTGAATAAGAAGACGTCCAAAGGCAGTAAATACTAAGATAATTAAATATGAAATATCTTTTATTATCTCAGAATATTGTTTATTAAAACTAATATATTTTTGAATAAACTGCTATTTTATGGCTGTCACTAGGTTTTTCTTGGTATTGGTGAAAAGGCTAAAAAAGAGAGCAAAATTTAATTATTAGGACAAGATAAAGTTTATCATAAGCTTCTGTCTGCTTTCTTCAACTGAATATTAATTACCGAAAAAATGGAGACAAGAATTGCTAAGTCGTATGTTTCAAGAGCTAAGAAATCATTGTTTTTCACATATTCGGTAGTTCTATGTAAGACGATAAACTACATCCGGCAGCAAGGAAACTAATCTGGAGATTAATTACTCGTGTTCCCAAGGTCCATAATTGATCGGTGGATAGCATCTGTTAGAGTACAAGATATGGGCAAAGAGTGAACTTTCAAAAAATGTGAAAGTATAAAAACAAATTTTAAACTAAAATACCAGGAATATTTTTTATATAAAACCTAGCAGTATAGTGCGGCGTTGCTCGAGTGTAATGAATGCTTTAAAACTAATCCATGGTCCTGAAGCTCGGACTATTTGAACGTTGGCACGAAAGCCTAAAAAGCAATAGTTGTTTCCAGTTAAAGCAAAACCGTAGACTGAAAGAAAAATTATTGTATGTGAGTCAAATTTTGATTTCCTGGTATCATTATCAAATAAGTTTTTTTTCGTCGTAAAAAGAATTTTGAAGGTTAAATTAGTACCCTGAGTAAATGGTATCACGGCTGAGACTAAGAACTACAATTATACCTACTTAGAGCCAAACCCGAAGCAAAAACTAAAATAAAAGAGCTGAAACAAATACAAACATACAGGTAGATAAGCAGACACACACAAACATCTTGCCTTATATATATATATATATATATATATATATATATATATATATATTATCGATTTTCTGCACTATTGTAAGAACTACAACCTTGGAAATTCTGAATATCGTATGTTATTTTTTGTCTATGAGTGTATCAAATTTGATTAAAACCAGACCACTTCGTCTATAACCGGATTTTTTCGATTATTGATTTTCGATATTTATCGGGGGTACCTCGAAACAAAGCCTAGCTAAGAACACACACAGACGCTTATAGTACAACTGTGCAAATTTTCAAGAAAATTGGTTCAGCCGTTTCGAATTCTATAGGAAAGGGACACACACACAGCCACAGTTCCATTTATAAGTAAGTTTAGATTAGAGTTACGAACGATATACATTTATTGAATAATTTCTAACAGTGAATTTTACTGCAAAATGACCAACAATACATTTTATCTGTAAATGAAATTATAAAATTACATATATAGATTTGGACTTTAAAAAAACCATAGTGATTGATTTTCCGCTAGAAAAATCAAAGAAACAAAACAAAAGCATTCCGTTTATTTATCTGTAAATATTTTCCATATTGGGAAAGATAATATAATGTTTTCAAGTTGAAAATTTCACAGTTTTCGAAATCAGAGATGTTTTTATTCCTACACTGGTTGACGGAAAAGTCCGATCTATCTGCTATTTAACCGATATCTTGGGAAATTTATCACATTAGTGTTTTTCCAAGTCCATATGTATGAAACTAAATGCAACAAATAGTTTGAAATTTTATGAAACAAAATAAAGCAAGATGTTACTATGAAATAAGAGAGCGTAAAGCGTGCAAATTTAAAGAAAAATGTCAATTATTTTAGATAAAATACAGTTTCGTGCTGAAATTTAATATGTTTTGTATTAGATACATTAATATATTTTGCACAAGATACATTGAATGTAAAATATTGCCAAGTCATTATTCAAACTTTGAATAAGCACAATAAAAATGCATATTAGTTTTTTACTATATTTAATTATATTTTTTTAAATTGTAAAATATATAAAGTATAACAAAAACTATTTAATGAATAATATATATTAGATATTTTGATATATGAGGATTAATAAGAGCAAAATAAATAAACATATATAAGAAACATAATACTGCTGATCACAAATTATAAGACGAAATATTTTAAATTTGCATTTAATAAAAATCATACTAGAACCACTGCACTGTATATCATATTAAATCATAATATATCTAAATTGTTCAATATATTATCTTTAAATTAAATGAAGGTCTTATTTAATGGCACAGATATCTAGTAATGTTGTGAATTTTCCGTGTATCTGGTACATATAAAATATGTAAAGCTTCAATCAATTAACAAATTTATAAGGCTGTGCTAGAAAGCTTTCCCTAATCGCTAAAAATGAGATTCCATTGCTACGATTTTTAAACTAAATATAATATTAAATTCTTTTCCTCAAAAAACTCCAACGCGTTTAAAAAATTATTATGGATTTTTTCTACCATATAAACACACATCTTATAAATTGTGGTTATAACATCCACCTCTGCTATTGATTATTATCTAGCATTGCAATTTATCAATTTCTCACTGTGAAGTAATATTTAATCTCGCTTAAGTTTACTACTGAGCAATAAGTTAAATCATTCATAGACACTTAAGATTCAAATTAAATTGAGCTAATAATTTTAAGCTGTTACATTTCTTTTGCATACAGTAATTTTATCTACGCTTTTTTTTCTCTCGGTGTTGATTAGATGTTAACACGAGTAAAAGATTGGAATATGTATATCATTATCCGGTACAATTTTATATGAAATCCGAAAATATCTTAAACCAGTTTTGTTGCTAAGCACAACAAAACCTGTCAAAATACAGATTTTTAATTATTATATGTTTCCTTGTCGACCTGTCTTCTAAATATTTCTATAATTATTTCACCTGTAGTAATATGTCAAACACTGAACCAGCGCTGTTTAGACTGTTCATCTCCCGATAAATAGGTTTAAGCGCGGCGTTCCGTGTCTATATGTCACACTGTCAGTTTCAGTTGAAGTGGGCGTTTGACGTGTTTGTTGTTGGCTGTATTGGCATTTCAGTGCGGCCTTCTGAGACGTTCTTAACGCATAATATTTCTATCAAACTCGTGAAATGCTGTCTGTGACGTTTCTTCAGAAACGTCTTTTGTAAATTATCTACTTGACTATTTAAGCCAGGCTTTAGCTGAACGAATGTTTATTGATTTAGTTGGCCAGAATACGGTATAGATATTTATTTTACCCTTAAAAGTTCGAGGAGAAAATTGTCTCGGGGAGGATTATGAAGAATATCTTTCGAAAATTAAAATAAAGAACGATCACCTTAAATTTTATCGTTTTATTATACTTCAAGTCACCTTTTTATGTGCCGTGTTCTAAAAAAACAAAGTCAATCTTATATCGCCCGAAATCTCGTCTTTTGCTTTTAATTAATTTTTTTCAGGTTATCAACACATTAATTGTTATTTAAAACAAATAATTCTTTTAAAAGTATATGAATTTCTTTTCGTTAATAATGTTTTACTGACATTAATTAACCGCAAGCTGGAGTTTGAAGATGTTGATTCATATTTTTCACAAGGGTATTTTTTATATATATAATCGTATCGCGCCAAGTAAGGTATTTTACTGCCACTGTTGGGCAGGGGGTTATATAAGAGGTAAGTTATGAGAAAGAGTAACGGGTTACAGGGCGTGTCAGGAAGAGGGTAGGAGAAGGATGAGAATACTAATGAGAGTGGAGTGGACGAAGAAAAGAGCATGAGAGAGACAGGGAGAGAGAGATGCAAGTTGGTGAGCTAGGAGACGACTACTGACTTTACATTTGAATTCTTGAAGATTGTAGCAAGTAAACGGAAGTGAAATCCACAGGCGGAAATGCGAGAGAAAAAACCGATGGAGTAGAATTTGCGTTTACAATTTATTGGATTCAAAATAAAAGGGTGAAACGTAGTTGCTAATCTTGTGGTTCAAGCACATTCACGTATGTTGGTTAACAATGAGCCAAGTTCATCTGAACAGAAATCGTGAAAGTATTTGTCGAAGAGACACGGGGAAGCCACATTTCTCCGGAGAGAAAATGAAGTCGGGATCGATTACCTTACAGGTTCTCAGTCGGATTTTGTCAAGGACCCTTCGTGGCTATCAGGAGTACCCGACCAGCAATGGCAGCAGTATTAAATGCACGGGCGGATGGTAGATTTCTATATGTGCAGGATTGTTTCAGACGGGAAAAATTCCTGGCCCTGCAAAGATAACCGACTTTCTTAGGAGCGGATTTGTTTATGCGTAAGTGAATATAAAAAACGCAACTGGAATTAAAACTCGACCATGGAATAAAATATCCAGTAAACATCTATTATACCACCCTTACATCCAAGTTTACAACATCTCATATTGATAAGCGATCACCTCTCTAGACACTGAACAGGCTCGACGTTGATTACCCTACGAGAACAATTATACAATTATATCAATTAAATGTAGTCGATGTGCCTTGTGGTCCAGTGGATATCGGCGCGGAAAGATGAATCAGGGAGCCGATTTCGAATTTTATTTGAATTCCTTGCTTTAACTTACGCGCAAATAACCTTGTGAAAGGTATTAATCGGTCTCATACGTCCAGTTATGGGTTAAATAACAGAACAGATTGGGTTCTATAGCCTTGGCTGGAAACCCGTCTACCGCAAAAAGTAATGGCAACCTACTGCGGAATAATCTTCTGCCAGTCATTCATGTCTAGAAATAGGCAAGAAAGACTAAAAAGCAATAGTTGTTTCCAGCGAAACTGTAGACTGAAAAAAAAAACGAATGGATGTAAGTCAATTTTGGTTTCCTGGTATCAATATCAAATTTTCTGCACTCGTGCAAGTACTGCAACCTTGAAACCTCTAAATAACTTTTCTTATGTGTTTGTCTATGAGTGTATCAAATTTCATTAAAATCGAACCACTCCTTCTATAAGCCTATTTTTCGATTATCGATTTTCGATATTTATCGGCAGTACCTCGACACAAAACCTAGCTAAGAACAGTCGCAGACGCTTATAGTAAAACTGTGTAAATTTTCAAGAAGATTGGTTCAGCCGTTTCGGAGTCTATAGGTAACGGATACACAGACACACACAAACACACACACAAAGTTCCATTTATAAATAAGTTTATATATATATATATATATATACATATATATACATATATATATATATATACATATATATATATATATATATATATATCGTATTATTTCGTATTCCTTTTTTAGTATCCACTTCCACGTAGAGGAATATTGAGGGGAACTGATACTTTGTATAACTAACTCTCGTGGGGATAGTTCTTTGGGCACGATAATAGTCAAATCATTCAAGTCAATACTAATCACTATCCTATCATTAACATAATCTAACTTCACCTTACTCAGTAATCCACTACTCAAGTGTCACCTGAGTCATCTATAGACTGACTCTTATTAAAATTAACTTTTAAAATTTTCTCTTTTATTAAACCTTTTTCCTCTTTTTAAATCATTGTTTTCCTCGTTTAATTCACTCCAAGAATGCTTGTTAATTAAGTTACTTGCTGTTTCCCTAACATTCATAGATTCTATATATCATGTTTGGAATTCTATAAAAACTCATTCCTTATTAAATGGCATAGAAATATCGGCGTTTTTCACGACTGTATTGCGAACATTCATAAGTATAACTACATCACTCTATCTTCATCGTTCTTCATTATCTGTGCGGGAATTGTTCAGAATTCACTGCTACATTAGATGATAATTTAAATATCGAGGCGATAAAAATCAAGACGAGAAAAATAATTAACCATCTCCCGTGTGTCGTAATAGATGGCAAAAATATCTCAGGATGCATATGAGCAACCGTATGTATTTCTGTAATTAAGCAACGTATAAATATAAATGTCACGTGAAAAACAAAATTGTTCAGCACAGTTTTATTTGTTTATCGCGTTACATTTATATGCTTTAATACGTTGATTGCTTACTGAAATACATATAGTGTTGATCCTATGCACCCTGAGATCTCTTTGCTACATTTTACGCCATCTTTTACGAAACGCAGAAGAGAGTTAATTATTTTACCCATCTTCATTTTTGTCGCCTGAATATTTACGTTTTTATCTAATGTAGCAATGAGTTCAGGACAATTCCCGCACATAGTTATTAATTAGTTCTGCTTTCTTTTTTTATGAAACGTTATTTAATTTCCTGTAGTGATAAAAAGCCAAAGAAATGAAGTGTTAGCTTTTAATCATAGTTATTTTGAGGACTAGAAATTCAATTGAAACTGAACGATTAATAAAACAACAATCTACATATACAAATTATACGCATATAAAAACATAACAGATAAGACGGTATTTAAATGTCAAAAGAAGCAATTAATTTATAAACAATATTATTGTACCATATTCTGTTTTTTATTCTAACAAAGAATAAAAATTAAAGAATAGAATTTTAGAGATTTTCTGGCTTCTAACAAAATGTTAAAAACTACAAATGATTAATTAATTCATCTACTTCTTTGGATAGTTTAAATCTCTAACGTACCGGATGAATAATTTTAGTATATGTATAAAAATTAAAACTCTATTATTTTCTGAATAGTTAAACATTTATGGTGTCATTTGTTTGGGTAACACAACCTTTCAGTTGATCTATTTTACCGTATTTCGCAGATAAAATGACTAAACTGCTGCAATATTATTGGGTTTCCCGGGAAGTTCATGCCGATTTTTAGTCGTTCAGGTTTCAAGACGTTGGAACACATCGCAATTATTGGACATATTTGCTTTAATTTCCGATTAGAGCACAGTTCAAACTATCTTGAACTATCTTTAAAGTTATTTAATTCCTGTCAATTTTGCATCCCTATGGCAATGAATGAGTTTAAGTTTCAATTAGAAGATTTTATGCTTTTTAATTACCGTAAAAGCTAATATGTCTCAAAAGCAGCAGACATGTTTGCAGTATACGGTGAAGGTGCTTTAACTGACAGAACACTACGGAAGAGATTCGCTACGTTTAGAGTTTTGGTCGTATCCTTATTGATGAAGAAATCTCAGGCAGACGTTCCATTTCAGAGTACGACCAAATCAAGACATTGATTTATAATAACATGCATTACACTATGGCGGAATAGACAAAAACACTAACTGAATTTTTCAAAAAACAACATCCATGCGCACTTAATGAAACTTTGGTACTTAAATCGCTACGATGTTTGGATGCGTCATGATCTGAGTGAAAAAAACAATTTGGATCGCTTTCCTGTCAGTGATTTGCTGAAAAATAGTAATGAAAATATCTCAGTTTTTAAGGATAATTGTGACGGATGATAAATAACTGATCGTTTACAACGATGTTCTGCGAAAAAGATGATAGACTAAGCGACATGGGCCAACATTAACGACGACAGAAGCAGATCTTTATCCTAGAAAGTTCATGGCCCTAGAAAGGAATCCGGTAAGATGAACTCGTGCAAAATAACCAGTCACTTAACAAATACGGATCACATCTAGACGAATTAAAGGCAGCAACTGAAGATAAACTCCCGGAATTTGAGATCATTATTAGTGTTTTTTTCATCAACGACGTCAGGCCTCACATTTCTTTTGTGAGCAGGTAAAAATGGCTACTGTTTGGCTCGGATATGATAACCACCCGTCGTATTCATATATATTTTGATTTATTCAGGCCTTTTAAAATAATTTCAATCGAAACAAACTTTCCGAATAACACAATATAATAGTATTTAACAGATTAAATGAATAAACAGAGAAACGGTTTCAAGAGAAGAAGAAAATATATATTGATCTCAGGTGAACAGCTCAGTTAAACGATATCAGTCAAATATATTGAAATGTTCCTTGAATCGATATTTCTCATAGAGATACTGACCATATGAGTAGGGTGCTGAAAAAGGTAGAGAGATCGTAAATACTCTTATTTCAATCTTAAAAAAAACAATTATTCTCGATCTAGTTATTATATTATCTGGAAAATAATGTCAGAGATTTTAATACATATTCATTTCTGAACGAATGCACTTAAACATCATTTAAATCAGTCGAAATAAAAAAAAACAATGGACATCTATACATTTCTGTATTAGGTTACAGAGTTATTTAAGAATTTAAAGAAAAACCCATAACAGTTTGGACATCTTGAAATCTCTGAAAGCATTTCATGGATCTTCTAATGATTTCTGGGTTAGAAAATATCAAAATGTTTGGAAAACTGTTAGTTAGTAAGGAGAGATTTAGGGAATATGAAGTATGTGAGAAAATTTTGCTTCCCATGTTGATGCGATGAGTTTCCGCAGTATTATGGAGGCAACATATGATTTTTCATTGTAATAAACGAAACTTGGATGTTTCCGATTACCCAGTGTCTGTTGTATTTTGCCAAACTGCATGTGCATTTAATCCATTTGCAAGCAGTAAACTTTGATACAAAGGAACCGGATGCATTTCCGTAATATGGAATGAATAACGCTAATTGCGGACCACCAGTCTGTCAGTATAATATTCTGTTGGTGTAATTTCAGTTTTGGTAAGTGCTGGGGCCCTTCGCCAGGATCAAGCAATCCAGGCAATCATTAACCATGGACATAAAGGATTTTCTTCTGTAATCAAAGCCATTATTCGATCAAGAATTCTTCAAATTTCATAGATGCAACATCGAACACAATTTAAAATGTCAAACTCTGTCTTCACTGAGTTCATTGGTAAAATGTTTATGATACATTTCTTTGACACATTCATGTGGGTTTTGCTCGACTAGTGTTTTAGATACTGATTATCAACTGCATATAGACATCTCCTACAACTTTCATATTTAGAACATGCCTCCCTAATTCGAATCTTCAGAAACCAGGTTCGTTTTATCCTATTCTAAGTAGAACCTTACCTAACTTTACCCTGTTAATGATGACAGTAGACAGATTCTTGAATTCATGCCCCAAAAGTAAACGCATCACTTCCTTACACATATGCAATTGAGCGGTGTATAATGTTTACTGATAAATTCTGAAATAGATTTATATAAAATTAATAAACAATCGCTTTACTCTTTACAAACGTGTAATATATTTTGTGGAACTTTCATTATAATAGTATGTAAGAAGAGAAATAAAAGAATGACTCTAAAATCACACTTGTTTTCCAAGCAGTATAATAGTTACCAGCAATATTGAACTTATGATTAGAAACTGTGTCCGTGAACACAAAAGAACAGGACAGTTTCTTTTTGCCTTTTATTCTCTTTGTCGATACGTGTTTGTTATGGTTATATTACTGGACCGCACCAAAAACAAAGGATATATTTTGAGGTAATTAAAGATCATATTGTGTGATGTGAAACGGGTTAAAGAAAAACGAAAGGGAGGAAAAGCAAAGTTAAATTAATATTGTGTTAAAATGTACGTTTATTTAGAGATTTAAGTTCTATTCAAAAGCTAATTAATCAAGCCAGAAGAGATTTCTGACATAATTACCTATGAATTTTGTAAAGAAAGTGCGATTTTTAATTCGAGCATTGTTAGATGCAGAGCATCTTTGATTAAACTTTGATTAGTTCTTCATTTTAGAGTGGTGTCTACTTGACAGCTTTGTACAGGTTCGGCTAATGAAGCATCAGTTTTGAAACTACAGAATAGAAAATTGTAGGAAATATAATTAGACCAAATTCAGAAATAGAAAATACCATATATGTATCTACCCAGAGGCACACAGAAACAAGCCACACACACACACACACACACACACACACACACACACACACACACACACACACACACACGTGTGTGTGTGTGTGTGTGTGTGTGTGTGTTTAGAGTGTGGGGGAGAGAGAGACTTCTATGTATAAAAACAGAATCGTAATTAATATATATATATATATTTGTATATATATTAGAGATTTCACTTGTTTTCGGAATAGAATGTTAGTTAGAAACTTTGCAAACCTGTCCACATCTATAATGGCATCAGAAGCGCTTTCGACCATTCAAAAGGTAACAATTAATTCTTTATCTTTCATACTTATATTTTTCAAGTACAAAGATATCGGATTGTATCAGCACGATAGGCTTATGGTAATTAAGAAAATCACCAATTTTAAAACTGATCAGATTAGAAAACTTTAAAATAGAGGGCGTAAGTATCTAAATCTGAAAGTATTTACTAGCACCAAAATTTAAAAAATAAAACTTCATTGATATAACTTTAGACCTAATGAACACTACATACCAACGGTAAAGCCTCATGAAAATATTCTATATATCCAGCCTCAGTCAAACTATCCTCCTCCTATATTTAAAGAAATACCCATTTTCATTTCGAAAAAGAAAGGAGAAATTCCACTAACAAAAAATATTTTACGAACATAACGAAGTTTAAAATCAGGCTTTGAAAGAAAGTTGCCCAGATATTAAATGTAATAAAAAAATGAAGATATAAATAATAAAATAAATCATAATACGAGAATGATTTGGTATACACTCTCTTTTAACCCAATGGTTAAAAGTAATTTAGTATACAGATTTCTCCAACAAATCGAAAAATACTTACCAAAAAGTAATACAGTGAGCAAAATTTTTAGTCAAAACATCTTAAAATTAGCATATTGTTGTAACGATGATTAGAAAGGATTCATAAAAAAAGAACTTAATAAATCTTAAACAAACATTCAGACCAGGAAGAAAAAAATGATAAAAGAGTTAAAATAAATCTAATAATAATGAAATATTTTATAATTGTTGAATTCCGGAAAACTGTCCATTAAATAATAAATGCCCTACTGGGTTAGTTATTTACCAATGCAAAATCTCATCGATAGAGAATATATATATTAAAAAAATACATAGGTAACAAAAAGAATAATTTTAATCTACGCTAGAGCCTGCTCTTTTATTCTTTTAAGAATAACCATTACAGACTAGATCTTTTTAGCGTGGTATATCTAGTGTTTAAATGAAACTAATAAAGCACCCACGCGAAAATGAGAAAGAAACAAAAAATACACGAATATGTAGATCCTCAAAAGTCCGCTGCCATTTTGTGCTTACATGAAAATTATATATTATCAGAAGTGTAAAAATAAAGATATGCCAAACTTTAAAAGATACATGTCTGTGTTCTGTAGATATTAAATTCTACATTAGATAATAATTAAAATTTAGAAAAAATATATAAATAATTATAGACATGATGAAATCAATAAAAAACAATTTAAAAAACGTCACGGAACATAAATAAAAATTTTAAAAAGCAATAAGCAAGATATAAAACGTAGAAAATAAAGTTGGTGCTAATAAAATACAAATAGATTGCAGTAGTCATATATTAAAAAAAAGAAGAAATAACGCAGGAATTGATAGACTGTTAGCATGGATACCTTAAGTATTAATATAAGACACTGTATTTTGAGAACCTAACAAAAAGCTTGTTAGTAAAAACGTCTCAATTTTACAAAATCAGCACGAAAATATTTTTGCTTGAAGACGAAGTCATAGTAAAATATGATTTCGAAATAGAAGAAATGCTTTATCAGGAAAATATTAAATTAATTATATTACAATAATATATATATATATATATATATATATATATATATATATATAATTTTTGTGAAGTATTAAAATAAATCGGTGTATTTGCAACTTTTAAAAATAAACTTACGCTCAGTCTGTATGCAGGCCATATTGTCTAATTCGAAGACAACAGGGAAAACTAGCTTTTACTCGTGATATTTATTCAAAGTCAGGTAATCAAATTTTTTGATAATTTATATTTAGGTTTTTGCCGAATATGAATATATATATAGATATTAATTTAGTAAATGCCTCTATATCATTGCTGATATACACAACAAATTTTGCCTCAAAATAAAACAAAAAAACAAGCATTCAAGTAACTTTTCGATTACTATTAATTTTCTCGACTTAACCAAAACTGAATATTTCTCTCTTTTCAGCAAAAGATCTCGGAGGCAGATATTTATATATATCAGTCTCGAAAGAGACATAAGCGGCTGGGCAGACAAGTTTCTCTAGTAGATTGCCATGACTTTCTGTGGTAGACTGGTCACCGACGAAGTCTGTAGAACCCAATTTCCTGCTATTTATTCATACCTTTCCCAAGGGTACTTGCGCGTATGTAAATCCGACGAATTCAACTAGAATTTGAACTCGGCTATTCGTGTTCTTGTTCCGAGCCGATATCCACTGCATATCAAGAGATGAAAGCTGCTTAGTTGAATCTTTAGATACAGGCTTCGATATCAATTCCCAACTCACACTAAATCAGTTATGAAATTAAATGATATTTAAATTAGAAAATTATTATTCATAGATCTAAATGATATCATGATGCATCGGTCAGAAAGACATACACGTATATGATTGAGAAGATAAAATCAAACGAGAGACTGAAAGGAAAGTCATCTTCAGATTGTGACATAATGCTGAGGTTATGAAATGAATTGTCTCGCTTTAGATTTTCTCTATCGGCTTGGTCATTAAGGAGATCAAATACATTCATAAACACACATCCGTGCGGTTCGATTTACCGCATAAGTAATACTCTTCTTCCGTCAAAATCTTAATTCATTCCTGAGTTAGCTGGACACTATTAAGTAAATGCATATTATAAGATTCCATTAGATTGGACTCGATAATATGCAGAAAGGCAAATATGTAGAATCCTTCACATGGAAACTTAAAATATAACCAGACAGAAAATATGCTACGGTTATTCTTTGAAATATGACAAGAAAAAGACGCACTCGTTCATTTTATTCTCCAGGTAGAAGCGCTTTTCTAATAAAAACACGCATTTGTGTCTAAAAGATTTTAGCATCAGGTCGAAATCGTCTGTCATTATAGACAGGAGTAATAAGCTATCCCATGTATATGCATATAGAAAATATGTAAGGTATATATATATATATAATATATATATTATATATATAATTAATATCTATAATTAAATAATATCTATAATTAATATAGATTAATTATTTCATACCTAAATTCAATTTTTACATGTGAGGAATAGCTATTTTATGAAGTGTGCGTTGTGGTGCAGTGGATATCGGCTGGGAACGAGAAATCGGGGTTCGAATTGAAGTTGAATTCATTGCATTCACTTATACCTTTGGAAAGGTATTAATCCGTCTCTTCCTTTTAGTTATGGGTTAAATAACAGGACATATTGGGTTCTATAGCCTTGGCTGGCAACCAGTCTACTGCAGTGGCAATTTGCAACCTACTGCGGGATATGATCGCCCAAGCGTGTTTCCCGTATGGCACTTAACTGACTGAATATAGGCATGCATTGTTCAACCCCAGTCAGACGTAAAATAAAATAAAATATTCTAGTATACCGGAAAAAATGTTAGTAAGGAGGAGTAAGGAAGTTTGGTCAGGAATAAGCCGAGAAGAAGAGAGAGGGGATAACACTATTTTTGTGGGTGTAGCGGAAGGTAGTAGTTTAAATTTTACTATTACGGATGAACATAATTCCATCATCTCGGTGTAGCTAATTTGTTTAGATGAAAGACTTATGTTCATCGCTGATTTTAATGGCCCCTTGACTATAAAGATTTAGTTTATTTCTGCCGGTTTCCTTTAATCTTTCGGGCCAGATTCTTATGCTTTACTTATTCTCCAGGATAAATATTTTGGGGTAAAATGAAATTGTTGATTGTTCCTTTTCGCTGTCGTCATTGTACATTTGAGAAATAGCAAACAAGTGGTTTTATTTATTATTATTTTATTCCATTTGAATAGAGTACATGAAAGAAAAACGTATTTGGCCTCAAAGACAGAGATGTAGATAAATCAATTTTTATACTTGCCTTCCAGTCGTATCCCGCAGTATTATAAATCTCAGCATATTTCCTCATGAAACACCGATATTTTATTACTCAGCTTAAGATCATGTATTTGTCTATTCAAAAGACTTAAAACTTTCCTCATATTAAGACAGATTATGATGAGAAATGCTCATTTATTCAATTTGCAACGTTCCTTTTTTCATTATTCAGATTTTTTCCATACGATTATTCGGTAATGAAAAGTATAAGTCAACGCCTATATCGATCAAAATGTTACTGTAAAAACTAATTTTTACTTGTTTGATTTTTAAAAGGATTATCCTATGTATAGACATCTTGATCCATTCCTATGTTTCAGATTCAGTCAAGTGACGACTACTCTGTATATAACTTCCTTCTCTGCGGAAGAAAATGGGTATATAAAGTCTTCACGTCCGTCAATGTTGTCACGACTGACGTAACCTATAACCAAAACTGATTATTCATAATATTCAAAAATCTATATAAATAATTTCAAAATAAATTAGTTATCCACAAAACTATTGCCTTCACCAATAATTCCAAAACAATCGCAGATGTTTCTGGAGAAACAGTCTCAACACTAACGCATATGTCGGTATATATATAAATAGAGTAATAAAGTGCCGGCTAAGTGGAAATATTTACATTGACGAGACCTCACGAAATCTAAAAGTCCACATCTCCGAATAAGGGAGAGATCCAGATTGCTATAACTCCTTAAACGCGTACGTAGCACACAGGATCAAACTGGCTATAACATTGATTTCAAATATAGCTGAAAAGGAATATAACTCTCAAATGTAATATAAATCTTAACGTAGGAAACACTTCAACAGCATTCTGATAAATCTCTTACGTTCTATAAACAGATGCCAAGCACACTATATTACAACACAATCGCTTTATAAAATTCATACTAGAATCTAAAAGATATTTATCAAATAAAGGAACTATGACAAAAGTTGTAACGTAAAAACATCCCTAAATTAGGGAAGAAAGATGCCTCTTAAACAGGGGGTCCATAAATTTCGTGTGCACATTAAATAATTAATAATTTTATTTGTATTTACAATAAAAATAATTTGTAAAAAGGATTACAAAGAAGTAAATGTATCTATTATGAAGTTTTATTAAAATTTTATTCAGGTTTTTGCATATCTTGCATCATTAGCAATACAAAGGGTAATAAGATTTGCAGTAATTCCTGAAATTACATTAGTTATTTTAGCTTTCAAATTTTCTAATGAACTAGCTTTCATTGCATTCACATGTCCCCATAAAAAATCTAATGGAGTCAAATCTAGCGAACTTGGTGGCCGACAAAATGGTCTAACCATTCTGATCCATCTGTTCGGAAATTCCTGATTTAGAAACTGTATAACACGCAGAGCAATGTTACAAGGTGCTCCATCTTGTTGAAATATTGTATTATCTTTCAAGTTTAATTGATCAAACTCATTTTTTACAGATTATTTCTATTACAAATACAAATAAAGTTATAATTTGTTTAAGTGCATACGGACGTTATAGACACTCTGCATACCGGTGATTTCCGGTTTTAGATAATTTTGTCCCTTCCCGTACTGACCTTTAATGTACATCCTTAATGTCTTGTATTTATATCATTTTCAAATTTCAAAATAAAAGATATATTTACTACAGTATTACGGTTCATTATTGTAACTTTGTAGTAATTATATTTTCTTTTCATCAGATTTTTTTATTATAATAACCTACATGTAACGTGGAAACTAGTGTTGTACACAAAAATGATGTGTTTATATCTGCCTCATTTGTATCAAATGACTTCTCTTTTATAGAATTTAATTTTTCCTAAATTGTATTAAAAAAATTAGCAAATAACTTTTTTTTTCATAACCATTAAATTCATTGTCTTATGTTTTGTTTTAACTTACGTCTAACCTTTTATATATTACTATAAAAATAGCCAGGTTTCACTCGGGTTACTTAAGGAATAGTAAAAATAAAAGAAACAAATATGATGAATTTGCATCGCAAATACTGACACAACATCCACCCTAGTCAATTTTATAGATTTAGACAACAATGCAGAATATCTCTATTGGATTAGGGTGGGAGGGGAAGGGGACAACATATATAGATATAGATAATATAAAGTGGGTGATCGATTCTATATTATTAATAATACATAAACTGACCTTTTGTATGCTATTTTTCTATCTCTAAGTTTGGCTTTCAAGGTGTCGTTAGTGTTCTAAAACTTTGATCTACATCTGAATGCAATTCTGTCGAGCAAGCCCGCAAAATGCAGATGCTAAGTCGAATCTTTCAAGCAAACAGTTAACGTCCACCCTCGTTACTTTTATAATATATATATATATATATATATATATATATATATATATATATATATATATACTGACCTGGGTGTATTTGCACATATACATATATATATATATATATATATATATATATATATATGTGTGTGTGTTTGTGTGTGCGTGTGTGTGAATAGATAACGAGAGAATTTTAAGAGTGTCGCGTATTTCTAAATTTAGTATCTAGCAATCATTTCAAAATCAACATGCGGACAAGCCCAAAACATAAATAAAATTCCCTAGAAGTCACACACACATTCTTCAGGTGCTAGTAATTTCGAAACGAATCGTTTATTACGATCACTATGGTATTTCCTTCTCATTTGTTGTGTAAAATTCTCTTTTGATAGTCATGAGTTATCACTCTCCAAACCTACTCGATAGGTAACGTGTTCACCACTGCTGTAGCCTGGTATTGAACAAAGCTTTGTGTCAATTCAACGGAGCTCATCAACGTCTATATGCACTGGGCCATGTGTCTTTAGGGACAACAACAACTGAATTTCTGGAATATCTCGATCAGACATGGCGAAAGAAGCACTCAATAAGTTTAGTAAGGTATTTAGAAACAGGTCAATGTTGCTAAAAACAAGGAAGCCAATATTAGATTACTACGTGTTGTCCGTTCTTCAATATGGTAGTGAATGCTGGACAATATCATTAAAGATGAAGGAAAAACTTGAAGCAACTGAAATGTGGTTATATATAAGAATGCTGCGAATATCATATATTGAGTCTGTGAACAATGATGAGGTCTTAAAAATAATGGAAACAAAAAGAAAATTAATATTGAGCATCAGGAAGAGACAGCTGAAGTTGCTGAGACATGCAATGAAGAAGGAGGGCCTGGAGAACATAATACTAACACGCCAGATAAAGGGGAAAAAGTCAGGGGAAAGCAACGGATAATATATTTGAAGGACCTAATCAGGTGGATAACGGAACGAGTGTTGCATGGTGTAACAGGAAAAGGTGTGCTCAGAGCCACCAGGGATAGAGAAACGTGGAAAGCCATGATCGCCTACGTCCTGAAGGGACAGGGCACATAGAAGGAGAAATATATATATATAAATGTAGCAATGTGGGATATATTTAAATGTTCAGCCACAATAAAATGATCTGAAGTCCATGTTGTTTAGATAAAAGATTCAGTTCATTTTACATTTTTCCTAAGATTTTAAGAAGAAAAATTGCAAACATTATAAAATTGCACTCTTAGAATGTTTCTAAGATGACAACGTTATTGTAAGCCAATCATTTCAGTTTCTTCCAATTTTTCGTTGAATTACTTTGTTATTATTACAGAAATATGAATATTAAAGCTATTTAGCATCATGTATTAATTTAGGCTGATCAGATTTTTGTGATAATATCATTAAAAACGATTTTTCAGATTTTTACACTTGTCTGTCCCATTCATGAATATTCTGAGAATTTCACAATAGACACTTCATTTGATCATTGAGAATATACGGTGTTTTTAACATTACTTCTCTTGTCTGTGGTAATTTGAACACTTGGAATCGACATTATAGCTTTGTAATAACGATCAGTATCTCTAGGAAGCCCGTGTATACTTCCATGTTAACTGATTTAAAGATTAATGTCATGACTTCCAAGAAATCAGGCGAGTTTTAATGGTGCTTTTATTGACTGGGACACTCAGCTAGTGATACATAAGGTTATTTGAGAAAATGAAAATTAACAAATTTAATATAACTACATATATGTAATGTATGACATGGTAAACTTTAGAGTTACATAGAATCTCTTTTATCAAACACATATGTATGGGCAACTGCCACATTATGATTTTGGCCTACGCCAAGTAGTAGCCCCGTTGTATGGAGCGTAAAGTAAATGATTTTACAATTAAATAAATATGCATGCAGAGGAATAGAATATCCTAATATTACGAAGATATAGCCGTAGCATTTTTGTTTTATAATAAAATGTCAGTTTATACAAGCACCTAAAGCCTATAATAATAATGTTAATAAAGAAAAAAGAAGAATTGGTAGTAGTAGAAGTAGTTTAAACGTAAGTTTGAGAGTAAATTGTTTAATATTGTTTCACTAGGCCATAATCTGCTTATACACAGCTCTCAAGCAAATATCGTACATAATATTACTGACTAAACATCTAGATTCTCTGACACAAATGTTAAAAGTATTGATCATATTATCTCAGTATACCCAAATTCATAACCAATAAGTAAAAATACCGTCATGACAGGGAGCCCATTATCGGCATTAGAAGATCGCTCATCACTAATAAATTAAAACAGCTGAAAGCTGAGATTAACCTCATTTTGAAACTGTAGTTGAGGTATCAGATTTTACCATCCTTTGAGATTTTTCTCTCACACAATCGAACAATTCAAGCAAACCACACATACATTAATATCAAAGGCGGACAATGAAAAGTTTGCACACTGATTTATATTTATTTATTAATTGACAAAAATCACTATGTAGAGGTTTTGAAAATGCCTAAACTAGTAAAATGATGTGCAAATTGAAATAGTAAAATAGATGTTAAATTTAAAAATAAACTATTCCTGTTGTAACTGGAAATTTGAATGTGATAACCAAAGGAACATGAGAGAAAATCAGCAACATCTCATGTGAAATATCATGTCAAGAAATTTTAATTAAATTTCTAACGAAACTATCCCATAACATGCAAATAGCTGTGTCCATGTCTGTTTTCAGTTAATAGCTGTCGTTTTCAATGAAGTGGAAAATACAAAAACGTCATATCAGTCGCTTGCCATATGTCATTAGGTAAATTAATAAAAATGGCCCCAGCAGCACGGTTATGTATTATTTTAATCAAGATCCCTCACCATATTAAAATTATTTAACTGTTATTCATTTGTTATTTCATTTGCATTTGATAAGTGTATACTTATCTATGGCTGGTGCAAACTCTATCGTGCCACCCAAATATCTACGAGACTCCACACTATGCAACATCTCAATTTAAATTCATTTAAGATACAAATTCAATCATATAAAATACAAATTTTATTGTAACATTATTGTGTACAGTAATGCATCATATGCAATATAAGCAAACAAATCACCCGAAAAATTGACAATATATACAATAAATCTTCATGCAATTTAGAAACTTTTCAAAATATCTCATTTCATCTTATATCAAGAATGTCTTGCTGTTATTTTAAACATGAACTTGAGATTTTCCTTCGCGCTAAATTAAATAATTTTAACACATTCAATAGTGAGTTTTATATAGTGTTTTTCTGAATTAGTATAAGTAAAAAAAAAAAAAAGAAGAAAAGTAAAGAAAAATTCACAGTTCTGGAAAAAAAGAAGAGACACACTAATGACGTTACAATACGCCAACATTGCGTAATAGTCAGTTTTGTTTAGAAAAATATACAACCTATAAGAATGTAAGAAGAAAAAGAAATATCTATAAGATAGGAAGTGTCAGAAACACTGTGGTGAGAGGCACTCAGGCGCCGTCAAAGGCATGATCAAACCAGGCGTAATTATAGAGATATTAGGCTTTGTATATCTACAAGACCTCATACAGAAGGTAGAGGTAGAGATTGACAAAAAAGGACTACAAATAAACTTCAAGAAAAATGAATGCATGGTCATCAGCAAAAGGTGCAACCCAAAATGCCAAATACAGGTGGAGGATACCAGAAGCAATCTAGAACAAAAATTTAAATACCTAGGAAGTGTTCTAACAGGAGATTGAAAGTGCGACACAGAGTTCCGAAGGCGAATTGGCATGGCAAAGGACGCGTTCCAGAAACTGAGGAAAATATTAACTCACAGGAAAATTTCACTAGAAACAAAAAAGAGTGCTGGATTGCTATATGATGTCAGTTCTTTAATACGGCAGTGAATGCTGGACAATATCATCGAAAATGAGGACAAAACTGGAAGCAGCGGAAATGTTGTTCTACAGAAGGATGCTGCGGATATCGTGGACTGAGCATGCAAGCAACGATGAGGTGTTGGAAAGAATGTCAACAAAAAGGAAATTAATATTGAACATCAGGAAGAGGCAAATGATGTTCCTGGGACACGCAATGAGGAAGGAGAGCTTGGAGAACCTGATACTGACTGGCCAGATAGAAGGAAAGAGAGACAGAGGAAGGCAACGGATAACATATTTGCAGGGCCTGATCAGGTGGATGACGGAACGGGGGTTGCCAGGAGTAACAGGAGCAAACATACTAAGAGCCACAAGTGATAATGAGACGTGGAGAACCATGATCGCCTATGTCCTGAAGGGACAGAGCAGATAGAAGAAGAAGGTATCTGTATCAAAATGACATTTCGTTGGGGTACTGCTCTCTTTATAAACACTTGTTAGTTCATTCATGACTGCGAAGGAATATAAGCATCCATATATTAAAACATTATTAAGCATATGCACAGGAAATGATGTCAAAAGTACAGTGCACACATGATGAAATATCATGAGAACGCCATGAACAGGTGAAGAGGCTCATCCCTTGTTGGCTGGTTAGGATGTGGTTTCCGATTTTTCTCTTTTCCAATCTTGTCACTCTTTTTATTTTATTTTACTTTATTTTATTTTTTTCATTTGGGGTAGATAGACTAAACTATCGCCCGGTTCACACTCCACCCACGTCTATTGAACAGGTGAAAAGGCTCATCCCTTGTTTCCTGTTTAGGATGTGGTTTCCGGGTTTCTCTTTTCCAGTCTTTTCACTCTCACGTAGCCCCCTGCGCATCAGTGGCGTTTGTACCTTGCTTGGGGTTATATGATTAAAAAAAATTCTTAACAAATCAGAAAAGACCATATTATTCTTACGAATACACAGTCATTCAAAAGCTAAATGAATTCGGAATTCCGAATTATAAGCGTAAAAAATTCCATCAAATAATTAATAGGTTAGGAATATGTTAAAATGAGTAAATATAACCATTTTGAAACAGAGGTGAAAAATGCGACACACTACACCTACGAACATGGGTGTCTTGGGTACGAAAATTACATAAGAAAACATTAGCAATATCTCTACTAGTAAACACTATTTTTGCACGTGGAAAAATGTCACCCTAACTTTCGTACGACAAAGCGAAATAAATTATTATTAGCGGTATTATTAATTCTGCAGATTATTTGTTCCAATATGAGTAGAGTGAAAAATAATGCTAATTGATAATAAAATTGATTATTGTCGGTTGAAATATGAATGCAGCTAAGGAATTGTGAAAAAATATATTGCAATTTTTTAGAATCTTGGAAACTGGCCGGGAAGTGAATTGAGAAAAAAAATTGCAGGTGTAATTGACAGGTCAGATGGGGGTCATCATATTGTTAGCCATTGTGTGGAAAAGCGAAAGCCTTACTACTGGCGATAAATTGAAGCCAAAATATTGTTTGGAGATTGTCACAAATTAAAAAACAATCAGAAAGATCAATACAAACGAAGAATGGTGTATATATTTTTTTTAATGACGTGCAAAGGCCAAAGATCAAATATGTCTCAAGGAATTGCTTGAAATGCTCAGTAACCTCGACATATTTAGGAAAGACATTAGAGTAATCAAGAAACTCCACTGGTAGCAAACGGATGTCTCCCGCTAGGTAACGAATTCAGCATATATAAAATGGTAGAATGGAGCGTAAGACAAGTATATCTCTTTTCACCGGATCTATTCAATTTGTACGGTAAGCCTATCATGAGGACCCTAGGAATCATGCTAAGATTCCTCATCGGAGGCCGCAGTCTCAAGGATATAAGATACAAAATACAGTGCTGATAGCAGACAAGGAAATGAAGCAACAATACCCCCTACAGAGGGTAGCTAAAGAAAGTAAATAAAAAGGACTATAAATTAGCTCAAAGGAAACCAAATGCATCGTCATCAGCAAAAAGAGAAGCCCAAAATCCCAACTACTGGTATGGGGTACTAAAATCAAGCAGCTACAGAAATTTAAATACCTGGGAAGTATTCTATAAAAAAAAGCGCGACACAGATATCCGAAAGCGAATTGGCAGAGCCAATGATGCTCTCGATAAGCTCAGTACAGTATTCAGAGACAGGAACATTTTGTTAGAAACAAAGAAGAGAATACTGAATTGCTATGTGATGTCCGTTTTTCAATATCGCAGTAAATTCTGGACAATCTCATCAAAGACAAAGGAAAAATTTAAAGCAACAGAAATGTAGTCCTAAAAAAGGATGCTACAACTTTTACCAACCGAGCAATAGATGAGGTTTAGGAAAGAATGGAAACGAAAATGAAACTAGTACTGAACATCAGGAAAAGACAACTAAAGTTGTAATAGAAAGATGTGACTGGAGAAGCTGATACTTATAGGTCAGAAAGAAAAAAAGTGACAAGGGAAAGCAGCGTGTAACATACTTGACAAGCCTGATCAAGTAGATGGCGTACTGGGGTTTGGATCGAATAACAGGTGAAAGCGTGTTAAATGCCACCAGAGATATGGAGAATTGAAAAACCACGATCGCCTACGGCCTGAAATGACAAGACACAGATAAGAAGAAAAATAATAACTCAGCCGATAACTCAGTAAGCAAAACGTGTACTAAGCAGAAAGCAACAGAGCATACGTGGTGAAAACCAATCGACATTTGACCGCACATGTAGGTAAGGACGGCTTGTTCAGGGATAGGTCAGCTCAGTACATAAATTGATCAGTCTCTCTGGAATTAAGACTTTCTATCAAAAGTATTTTTTTTCGAAAATAAACCCGCAAATATTGGACAGAAAGAAGTGGTGATTATCCACTGGAATTTCAGCGTTCAGACATCTAAGGATACCTAGGCAAATTGTTCCGAGTTAATCTCTCAAAATATGTCTAACACTGCTGATTTCTGTTAGATGTTGCAATCTTAGCAAACAAAAAGTATTCAAAAGATCTTTAAAACAAAGTATGTGCAAATATTTCCAATCGACGACAACAATATTGACTGTTGTTCAATTGATTTAGTTTTATGACTTATTAACCTTTTGAATGTTAACAAAAAACATAAAATATTTTTAGATTAAAATAATTTGTCGGATATAATAATGATTTATTGATACAAACCATACTATTAATCTATTGCTGGGAGGGGAAGAGGTGGATTCATACTTTTCCAAATGGTATTTGCGCATAAGAAAATACAATGAGCCTGACTGTAATTCGAACTAATTCCGTACCTTTATATTTTATATCACGCGTACCTCCAACCATACAACTGCTGGTATTTTGACTGTTGCTTAACTTTATTGATCATACGGGAACTAATGTTTCAACGCGATATGGTCGTAATCTTAAATGACGTTTTTGCGTCTTTTAGAATGTTTATAAAAGAAGGCTACAAATATGAAGAGCTAATCTTCACTTTTGCTTCAGGCATCATAGTTTTCAAGGATTATAATTTGGGAGGCACATGAAACAAGAAGCCAATGAAAAGCTCTTGAATTCTTAAAAAAAAATGCATCATCGACGATTACCAGTCATGGGGAATTGTACATCATTATCTCAAAATTATACAGTATGTTTTAATCCGTAAATAGTGTTGCTACACCATATTGAGTCGAAAAGAAATAATAGGTGATCAGATGCAAAGAAAATAACTCTTATTGGTCAGAATTATGAAAATTACATCGGGTACAATAAGTTAATAAGGACAATGCAAACAAAATGAGTTTTTTTTTCTTTTTGCTATAACAAACTAAGAATCTGCCGAAATTTGTGAAAAATGTTTTCTATGGTAACACGAGAAGAAAATCTACTTATTAATATTAGCCTCTTTAAAAACATGACTAATACGGATCTCATTTAAGGGCTGTTTCATTTTTACTCTTTATCCAATTGATAGAAAACTATTTCATTTTTTCTTACGCTTAAAGCTAACATATCCAGCCGTTGAGAAATAATCCGATCCTAATATCGCCAAGTATGTCAACTGTATAATGCGGTGAAATGAAGTTTGACTAGCATTTCATTTTTAAGAAAAATATTGCTAAATCACTTTTATTTTATTTTTGATATTTTATTATTTTCCTCAAAAATCAATTTTACTTTTTTTAAACGCGTTTCAATTTATTGTAAATACTATTTTTTATATTTCTGTTGTTGTGAAAATTGAAAGCTTTTAAATTCATAGTTCACGTTCTTTCTATGAGTTCATAATAGGATTTAATGGAACTTAAGCTGCGAGCAAGATAATCAGTAGATATGAGAATTCTAGGAGATTGAATATTGAAAATAATTTGCGTTAATTGAAGGGTTCGTTTTGTATATAAACGAGGCATTTTTTATTGCTACATTCCGATGAATAAAGGTTTGTTTTTATTATTTATGAATTGATAAAAGATGGCAGCTGGATAGGCTACACGTTAATCTTAAAATCTTTAAGAACAACAATAAGGCGTTATTGCTCCGAAAAATACTTTAAATTTAGTTTAATTTTAAAATATGATTTGCCTGCATTTCGGCTGTGTTTTCATCTGAAACCGAAAAGTCGGATACGATCATAAAACATGACAGAGAAAAAACGCTTTATAACGTAAATTATAAACACGGATAAGACATCACTGATTAATTGTATTGCTATTAAACTAATCACCTTGTTCTACATGATAGAAAATAATAAAAAAGACTGTTATTTACGCTGCTTGATAGAAATGGGTATACATAGGTTTGCAGCGATCTGTTTGACATCGAATCTTGTAATAATTATCAGTTTCTATTTATTTTATATATATTTCCTGTCCCATCTCTTTTGGAAAGTAATGTTAATCAACCCCAGTTAGAATTGCGTGCGTGATTACTCCCCTTTGTCGTTTTAATAATGAAAATAGAATATTTATTTGCATTTATATCAAATTAGTTCCGATGCAAAACAAAATTAACTTAATTAACCAGTTCTTATGCTTCTATGTTTCTTAAATCGCAGTCTTATTTGTTCAAGTATTACATGTGAGGGACTCAGGTACATTTTCTATTGAGTAATTGTCTTGTTTCATCTGGGTCTTGAAATAAGCATTGTTATCACAGTGTTTTCAAGCTATTGCTAAATATGTTTTTCCGCGATTCAAGATGATAGAATGTGGTGATTGACGTTATATTTAGATTTTTGAAATCTGAGTTATCAGCGAAGCAAGTAAACAGAAGAGCGTTCCATAGATTTGGAGTGAGAGAAATAAAAATGTCAGAGTAGAAGTCGCGCTTACATTTACCTATTTTTACAGTGAAAGCGTTGGAACTGGAAGACAATCTAGTAGAATTCGGAAATTCATATGGGTCTGTGGACTAAGAAAAGAATCTCATCAGAGATGTTAATTGGAAATATTTGTATAAAAGTTAGATGGTAGCCACATTATTACAAAAATTGAAATCATTATATTTATTCCATTAGCATTAAATTAAACTTAAAATAAAAGCATCCAGAAAATAATTTTTCACATTTAAAAGTTAATTTTAAAACTTAAGAATTATTTTAAAACGTATATGTCGCTTTTTCTGCCGTTGTAACTTTATAAAACATATAACATTTTATTTCTTGCAAATCATTTCACTCCAATCAAGGCAAAACTGCCACTAGTACGCAGGAGTTTTCTAATGGTTACATGTGATATTAAGGAAGGTTTAAAAGATAGACAGGTTTTAAGAAGATAGCAAATAGCAGCTGACGTTGCATTTATATTTTTAGAGATTCTAGTTATCAGTGAAGCGTGTAAATGTAAGGTAGTTCTACAGAAGGGAAGCACGAGAAAACTAACTGCTTGAGTGGAAATGGCGGTTGCATTTAAATATTTTAACGGTAAATGATTGGACCTAGACGTCAATGTCGAGGCAAGCTTGAATTCATGAGGTCGGGGCACCAGGGGAAGACAGATCTTCAGAGTAGTTACCATGAAAATAGTTGAAGAAAAGCCGGCGGTTTTTCACGTCACGTCAGCGAGAAAGTGACTGAAATCAAGATGCAAATCAGGATCGATTACACTGCAGATCATTCTTTGGATTTTGTCAGGAATAGCAGGATCACCAGACCAGATATAACAACAGTAATCATTGAATGGTCGAATGGTAGATTTATAAATGTGCAAGATTTTGACAGCAATAGTGTTCTCCACGACACATAGACCCAAACTTCCTAGCAGTAGATGCAGCTATAGGTTCGATATATTTGTCCCATTTCAGATCAGTTTATAAATTGATGCCAATGAGCCGAATTTTTTTTCTCTTAGGAGTACCTGCATCAGCTATGTACATTACTGGTAGGAATGTTTCTATATCTTTCTTAAAGGCGAGCAGTTATATTTCTGAGGCATTACAATTTACAAACGATTTCCTGCGATAGTCAACCCCTGATTAGAGGCCCGTTTCAGATTTACTGTTTTTTTCTAGGCAGGTTCCTTCCTGAGACTGGAGTAGATGGTAGTGTTATCTGCATAGATACGTTCTTAGTAACTGGTAACATCAGGAAGATCGTTGATGAGTACCAAAAATAGCGAGATAAAGCGTTGTGGGACACCAACGTTCTTGTGAAAGGATATGGACACATCCATCATTATGTTGATTGCCAGCATGTCAAATCATGTCAAATGGTTTCGAGATATCTAGAGCAACAGCTCGAGATTTGCCATTATTATTAGAGCCTCGTGATATCCGTTAGCACATCAGCTGTAGATCTGGTGAAGCGGAAGTCATATTGTTTGTCAGAATGTTGTCAGTGAGAGATGAGATTATTAACTAAATTGACAGTGAGTAGGGCTTCGAATAATTTGCTGAGGAGCGGTATGAGGCTAACAGGGCGATAGTTAGAGGAATAAAAGTTTCTGCCAAAAATATTTAAAAGCATGAAATATAGATGGTGATTCCAACAAAGTAGAAAACAGGAAGCGGAAATAAAATAATTGTAAAATTTGTAGTGGAGTAGAGCTAGCTCATTGTCACATAGCTTTAAAACGATGACTCTGATTTCATTATCTTCGCTTGCCTTCTATTAGTCTAATTTGAAGTTATGTTTGAGACTAGAAACGGCATTGTGTATATATAACGCAATTGATCTTCTGTTCAAGGTAAGATGTCGGGTGTGCGTACTCTTGACGTGTCAAGTGTGGATATAGAAAAGAATTTGCAAGAAGAACATTTCATCTTGTCATTTATGTTTAATACAAAATGGTTTGAGGCTTTGCTGTTGTTCAGCACAAACTTGCAGAGCTTCTAGTACAGCTGAAAGAAGTTATTCCTCTGGCTAACAACAACTGTGTATGCAGCGGAGAAGCAAGAAGATGAATAAAATTTAACTTTGGATTTCCTTGCTAAAATGAAAGAATCGATTCCGGCTTATACCCCCGAGTAGACCTCAGAAGTGGATTCTTGAACAGGGAGACTAAAATGTTTGTTCCAAGATACGTCACAAAATGAATCACGGAATGAGTCCCAAGTATTACGTTTCTGGCAGAAAGATATTCAGTTAGTAGGAACTTACTCTATGAAGGTGCAGCAGTAACAAATATTTGCATACATCACCGCATGATGAGTATGGAAAGAGGGTAGAGAGGTATAGCATGACATGAATCAGTAATCGAAGTAAAGAGGAACATTTCCTCCAGAGTTAATGGGTAAACGTGTAAGTACATCGCATAAATGAGATATGGAGTAATTCAAAATTTCTGTGTTTGATCGGTGACAGAGTGTTTAAGTCACGTGGCCTAATTAGCATTAAATCACAGGGGAAAAATATATTGGCTAACGGATGTACGGAATTGTCTTGTTTATATTGTCAGAATTATTATCGAGTACGCAACGGTCATAAGAGGAAGAGGAGTGACAGAGAAAGAAGAGATATCTAACTGAATTTAATAAAGAGAGAAAACGACACAAATAAAACTGTTCTGGAGACTGAAGAGTGATCTTCCTAGCCAAAGGAGGATTGTTTTCGGATATAAGGTTATATATGCGGACAACAGACTGCGTCTAAGAGGCAAGATCTTAATAAGAAATTGAAAAATCAAAGCAGCAGATAAGTTAAGTTTAACGATTCCACAATGCATACGTTCAAATGTTGAGGGGTTTATATAGTTTTATATGGCTTGTTTGATTTCATATATTTCATTGTTAATGGACAGGAATTTTTTTTTTTCAAATCGTGTCCCACCAAGCAAGGCATTCCACTGCCACTATAGCGCAGGGGGTTACATAGAGCGATTGGGTATAGGAAATGTCAGAAGTAGGGTGATAGACGACTTAGGATGTATATGGGGGAGAGTTGGAGAGAGTGGGTGTGACTTAGTGTGTTAGGAGGTTCCTATTGATCTTACATTTAAACTCCTGGAGGTTGTAGCCGTCGGGGAACCAAGCAAAAATTCCACAGGCGGGAAGTGCGAGGAAAGAAGCTGTTGGAGTGGAAATTGCGGTTATATTTCATCGGTTTCACGGTAAAAGGGTGGGACCTAGTTGCCAATCTAGTATCTCGTTCAAATTCACATCTAGAGGCCACCAGTGATTTAAGTTCGTCAGAGCAGAAGCATTGAAAGTATTTATAGAAGAGGCACAGGGAAGCCACGTCACGCCGGTGAGAGAGATACTGCAGGCAGTCAGTCAAGTCGGTATCACTCACATTACAGATACTTCGCTGTATTTTGTCAAGAACCCCGAGGAGAATATAAGGGGCAGTTATTTTGGTAATGTGGGTTCTAGAGTAGTAGTAGCATCCTGGCGGCAAATGCAACATGTTTAGAAAGGCAACGGATACAGACTGCAGCATAGTGTGGCTTGAAGCTTTCCCACTAGAAAGGATTTCAGGGAATCCATTCATGCACGATATGCCTTTGCAAAACCTAGATATTATTCAATTAGAGAAAATCCCTAAGATGTTACGCAAGAGTTCAGACAGCTAACTACCAGCCGGAAGCTGCAAGCAGAAGACTGCAAACCAGGTATACTAAATATGAAGAGTCGAGGCCAACATCCATACAAATCACAGAAAACTCGAAACAGCAATACTCTTAAGGCCTGAGGAGAGAAAAGAAACAGGGAAACATCCTAAAAAGGAATCAAGAACAAAATAATAGAGAGGATTAGATATTTGGAGCAGAAAGCAATTTATATAATACCAGGAGTAATCAGTGAATAACAGATATCATTCCGAAGGCTTTTTCACTCTCGTTGAAGGATCCACTCCTTCGATAACTTACACTGTTTTGTGTCTGTCATTTAAGGGATTGTGTTTTACTCGCCACGCTTGACAATTTAGGTTGGCGAAGACTATTTAACTGTTGTTGAGTAGTTTTTCTCACTGAAGTTTATAATCGTGCTATGTCGGTTGCTAATCGACGTAACGTTCAGAAAATGTTAGGAACTTGGTATTCTGCCACTGTAAGATGACTCCTTTGTATTCGGCTAACTGCCGACTAATATCAACTGCCTAGTAGCTCTATTGATCTCCAATGGAACACTAAAGAAGTCCTATGAACTTCCCAAGAACTTCTCACGAACTTCCTGTTAACTCTTATTAATAAAGGAGGGATAGTCCATTATCTGAGGAATATATGTGTTTCAACAAAACATTAACAGAGAGATGGAGGGAGAAGAGATGAATCAATACCATTCCTAAGGGTATTTGCACGGAAGAGAACGCAGCGAACTCAAACTCGGCTCTAGGATTTCTGGTTCCGAGCCGATATACACTGCACCATAATGCCCATAATAGACACCGTAAAAATATATAAATGAGGCATAAATTAAATGGTTCATTTACCTTCACATTACTTGTGACTTCTTTATTTCCACATTATTGAATCTCAATGCATTTTTCAAAGCTCTTGCTTCATTACTTCTCGCCATTAAACCATCCTATCAATTTTTGTCATTCTTTACGTCACTAGCACATTATTCGTGCAGTAGTTATCGACGAGAAATTTAAAATCGTTGACCTGAGTTCAAAACCATTTTGGTTGCATTCATTTTCGCACGAAGCCTTTTGGGAATTGCAAGTATTCATTATTTCTCTATGTAGCCACGGAATGAATAATAAAAGAAGACAGAATGTCCAGATGTCAGTGTTAAGCACGCTAAGAGAAGGGAAACAATGAAAAACCACGGAGAAAGCAATTCGAAACTGCTCTGTTCTCTTTCAAAAGAAGTAACTCAGATCAAAGACAATAACGAAAGAAACCCATGTATAGCTATGACCACCAACCTTGGGAATCGACATCGTATATAAAAATATAAACTTCTTCAAGTTTTAAAATGAATTTTAATATCAGTCAAATTGAAACTTTAATGCAACCTTATTATGAAATGGACCTCTGTTTTGCATAATATCATTCTGAATTATCTAAACAGCTATTTATTTCAGATATTTTTTCTAAGACATAAATTATGTGAAGATTCTGAAGTGGAATATGACAGCTGGTTTTATTTTTTATGGAATATTTCACTTTTTATATTCTTTACATTAAACATGCCGCGGAATACCATAGGTACAGCATTTCTCTAGTTAGTGAAAAGTGACTGTAATTTTCTATATTGATGCGACCGGACTTCAATATGCTGTATACATATGCGAAGTATATTTTGTAAACGAGATCACCAACATATTCTCATAAATAAAACATATCTATTATATTCGCAATTACAATTGTACTAGGTTTCGAAGTTTTCCTTTTCGTATAAACTAATCAATGTTTCAAGTACGCATCCAACATTATCTCGATTGCTAGTGCTCAAAAGATGGAGCCCTACGAAGTAGTCGCAATAGTAATGAATTTTATCTAGCTTGTAATACTGTCCTTAGTAAAAGTAAAAATCAGAACATCCAGTTCGACACTTTATAACAATTTATTACTGGATGGCTTATGAAATTCAGACAGGAATAAAATGGCCGTTATTTATAAATATGATCAACAAGCCTTGTGTGTACGCACAGATACACTCGTATATATATATATATATATATATATATATATATATATATATATATATATATGTATATAAGATAGTATTTGTGCGTACACAACAGTGCTTCTTTTTTTCATTCGATCCGTGCAAAGTAAAATTTTCTTTTTAAAATGAGAATCAGTGTATTAAGCAGAATAAAAGGGAAATATATTCGCTGAAATTTTGGGTAATATCTTTTGGATCATTACAATTTGTCTCTCTCTCTTTCTCTCTCCGTCTCACTTCCTGTACATCACACACACACACACACACACACATATATATATATATATATATATATATATATATAATATAATATAAGAAAACTTAAGACAGTAACATTATTTCATGGTAAATCGGAAGTGTAGGTCTATTTCAGGAAAACCATCATCAGCTTCCGTCTTTATTGTACAAAGGATTTTACACGAATGAAATTCACAAAGACCAAAAAATGAATGAAAATAACGGTTTCTCCCTTAAAAGAGAAAATTTGAAACTTTGAATCTTCTATATCTACATGCTTAAATATATATATATATATATATATATATATATATATATGCGTGTGCGTGTTTGTGTTTGTGGGGGGGTGTTTCTGTTGTGTATGTATGACAGAAATAGAGGAAAAGAGAGAGATAAATTGTAATTTCTGACACACACACACATATATATATATATGTCATGAATAGAGGAAAGAAGAGAGACAGAGAGAAGAAGAAGAAGAGAAATTGTAATGATCCGAAAGATATTATCCAAAATCTCAGCGGATATGTTTCGCTTTTTTTTCTGCTTAATACACCGTTTCTCATTTTAAGAGGGAATCACTTTTCCTTTGTATGGAGCGAATGAAGAAAAGAAGCTCTGTTGGAGTCAAAACTTTCATTTATGGCTACCATTCTTCTTAAGAGCCTATATTTCTGCTGAATCATGAGAGGCGAGATGAGAAATGGAAAGAAAAAAGAAAAAAAAAGAATTGTCGTAAATAAAATGAATAGGGAACACATAAGAAACAAAAGAGCCTTTACTGCGTAAGCGACGTTCTGCTTCGAGCGTGTCGGGTTGTGTGATGCGATTGTTTATCATGGCGTAAAAAACTGACCATTAATAATTCTCTTAGTTTCCTTCCCAACTGAAAAAAGTGTTATGACGCATGAGAAAAAGAAGAAAAAAAAACAAAAAAGAAATACAGAGTGCATGCAGGCGAATTTAATATTAGTAGTAAGTAATAATAATTAAAATCTCGAAATAATGCTATGTTTATAAAACATGACATCTCATTATTAAATAATAATAATGAATAATAATATATTTCAGTAATATTAATAAAAATATTTCTTCTCTTTCTTCTTTTTACCCTTCTAATTTTATTTTCATTTTTTTCATCATCATCATCATCATCATCATCATCTTTTTCTTATTCTTATTATTATTATATTAAGTTGCTTTTTTTATTTTTGCAAGGGCTATTTTATTATGAGTATTCTATTGGAATGTGGATCTGTGTTATGGTGCAGTGGCTATCAGCTTGGAACGAGAAATCGGTGAGCCTCGTTCGAATTCCATTTGAACTCCTTACATTCACTCACGCGCAAATACCCTTGGGAAAGATATTGGTCCTTCTCTTCCCTCCAGTTATAGGTTAAATAACAAAAGAAATTGGGTTATGTAGCTTCTGCTGGCGACCAGTCCATCGCAGAATGCCATGGCAAGCTACTGTGGGATAATCCTCTGCCAAGTCAGTCATGTCTCTTTCGAGAAATGATAGACCAAACGTGTATCACATATGGCACTTAACTGACTGACTGACTGACTTATATCAAGTCGTACAAGAGACGCACGTTTTGCAAAATATTTGTATTTTTAGCAACAGAGACTTCTTAAGTAATTGGATATTGTGCTTTATTCCGATTGTCTTAATTTAGTCTCGTTGGGATAGGCCAAAATGCCACGGTCATAGCAGAGCAATAAAGGCCTGAAGTTACATGATTAAAATTACAATCCAGAGGTCCGCGTATTTCTTCTTATTTTCTTCGACCACCATATTATAGTCAATAGAAACAGCCATGAAGACACATTTTCTTCGTCTAGTTTGATGAATTCAAAAACACAGTCACTTTTAATGTTCAAATATCACAAGATTTTAACTTGGCTATTTTCCTTTATATTCTGTGGCTTCTGGAGGTAGGGTTTTTCATCTGCTTTAATTCCATGTTTCCGACATAGTGACCAATGCAAATGAGAGGCCACGTTATCCTGAGAACACAAAAGAAAACTAGTGACCGTTCATCTGCATGTTCTATGCTTATTATTATTATGTCATTTTTCATCATATTTCGATTTCTGCTTTGGTCTCACTACCAACCAAGTCTGCGGGGAGACCTAAGGCAGGTAGTGGCGTGTTGTTATGACTCCATTTCATGTTTTTCTATCTTCCCTACCATCCCCAGCATTACATAGATAACGTTTTCCTTAGTGTGTGGGCTGTACTTAATAAGACAATTTTTTGTATATCTCTTAAGCTGGGGTTTCCAGGGATTCTTTCAATGTGTTGTTTTGTTCCATTTTTTATCATTCCAAGTGCACCTACTATCACTGGCACAACTCTTGTTTTCAATTTCCACATTTTTTTTATTTCAATTTACAGGTCTTTATATTTTGACAGTTTTTCAAATTCCTTGATTGCTATGTTACAATCCGCTGGACAAGCCATATCAATTAATAGACAAGTTTTCTCCTTCTGGTTTTTAACAATAATGTCTGGCCTGTTTGCTTCAATTTTTCTGTCTGTGTAGATGGTGTAATCCCATAGAATAGTTACATCTATTTCTGTAACCGGAGCTGGGTGATGTTCATACAAGTGTTTGTTTACAGATTTTCCATAATGTTTGCACATTGTCCAATGTAAATATTGCCCAACTCGATCGTGGCGATTTTTATATTCATTTGGAGCAAGCACAGAAAAGCCTGAGAATAGGTGGTCTATTGTTTCTTGGTGTTTATCACAAAACCTGCATTTTGGATCCATATTATTATGCATAATATTTGCCTGAAAGTTTCTAGTGAAAAGAGTTTGGTCTTGTGCTGCAAGAATAAAGCCTTCGGTTTCAGACTTTAATCCAGATGCACGTAACCATCGATGTGTATTAACTTTGTCAACATTGGATTTATTGGCACGTTCTGGATATTGGCCATGCAGAGGTTTGTCTTGCCAGCGTTGTTTCATCTGTTCAAGAGCTTTATCTTTGGCTTTCATTTTCATATTTTCTGCCGCAATAGTTGGTTCTTGGCTACTGTTTTGCTTTTCTACAGAATCTACTAACTGTAAATCTTTTTTGTATTTACTGCCTTCTTTTATTATTGAATATTTTTTCTTTCTTTCGTCATGTTGCCTTACTAATTGTATCATCCAAGCCTTTGTTGTTTCTATGTATGTTAGTAAGCCAATAGTTGTTGTCTTGTATGACAATTCAAGCTTAATAAGACCACTTCTATCTTCTTTACGGGGTATGTATAGACGGTCTACATCAGCCTTTGGATGATGCATCTTATGCTTTGAAAGAAGCTTTCTTGTTTTAGAATCCATTCGCCTGATGTCGTTTAGAGTCCAGTTTAAGATGTTGAAGCTATATTGGACAACTGGGATTGCAAGGCTATTAATGGCCATAACTCTGTTCTGAGAATTCAATTCAGTTTTTAATATGATTCGAGCCTTCTATAGTACTCTTTACGCATTATTTCTTTCATTTTTTTATGGTGAATGTTTCACTCTCATTTACACCTAGGCATTTATAAGCTTCTTCTGGTTTCAATTCTTTTATTGTTACAGCAGGGTCTAAGCTAATTGAGGATGTTTCTTGTATTGATCCACGTAAAACTGTACCTTTAGCACATTTATTCAAATTAAATTTCATTCCAATGTCTTCGCTGAAGCATTTTACAGTTTGCAGAAAACCTTCCAGCTCATGATCATTCTTAGCATATAACTTTAAATCATCCATGTAAAATAGATGGCTTATTTTCTTTTGGCCTAATTTTATAACCACATTCTGTCTTATTAAGTTGACTGGTTAGTGCTATTAATGATATGCAGAATAGTAATGGAGACAAAGAATCACCTTGAAACATACCTCTTTTGATGTTTATTTCATCAGACTTATAGGTTCCATTTATATGATTGAGGTAAAGGGTTGTTTTCCATATAGACATGCACTGTTTGATCAAATTGATGATGACGGGTGATATCTTGTATATGTTTAAAGTCTTTAAAATCCAGGAATGTGGCACACTATCGAATGCCTTACGATACTCTTATTATTATTATTATTATTATTATTATTATTATTATTATTATTATTATTATTTCTCTGAATTTATGTTGCATATGCATTTCGTTCCTGGTACGAACAAGAAATCTGAGCAATGGCTTTTAAGATATTTTTCAATGATAAGTTTTGTAAAAACAAAAAGAAAAACTAAGATCACACCCATTTTACTACGATAAGACTCTTCAAAATAAGTGCTTTGTACTTTTGAGTAAAATGTTTATATAATTCTTTAAGACGTGTGTTACCCGCAATCAATTCAATGAGACTTTAGGAAACTTTTCTAATTATCCAAGGACTACAACTACAGTTGGAAATACTGATGTCCTCGAGTACCATATGTTTTAGATTTCTAGTTCAAGATGCTTGTACCTTGATAATTTTCTGAAGATCTTCAAAGAGACATTGCCTAGGCAGGGAGTGACATGTTAACAAAAACGTAAATTCTGTTTTTGTGATATTTAATCTCGATATCTTGGTGATTAGCTTTGCTTATTTTCCCTGTGATTTATTATCCAATAAATATGTTGCGCTTCCTATCTTTGTAACCAAGCTTGAGTGATGTTCATACATCGTAAAAGCTCTATGCTATTTTGTGGGAAGACATCACTGTTTGAAAGCATTCATTGTGGCTTACCAGTGTCAGAACATGATGTTAATATTTTACAAATTCTGTAAGATATTGAGAAGTTTATTTCAGAACAAATAAAAGTGATGAACTGCTATTTCATATCTATCGATTATTATGATAGAATACTTATGGACAGAATGCCTACAAATGGTGAGGAGACTCGAAATGTACGAGACTCGAAGTGTATTGTACATATGGATGGCTAGAATATCAACAACTTTTCATGTGAGTAACGAAAACATTTTGAAGAAAATGTTGACTAAAATGACACTGATACTTAAAATAAAAAATATATAAAATATCAAGAGAAACATAATGACTAAAAAGTACTTAGCGAATCTGAAACTTAAAGGAAACACTGATCGCGGATAAAGATTAATATTGAAGATTTACCTATGGATTCTAATCATAACAGGGCAAAAGAGGCCTGGACTCCTCACATTCTTAAAACTCCAATCCGTATGAAAGAGAGACAGAAACAGAGATCAATTTTTATTCGCAACCTGGAGAAACACAGCACATCAAAAACGATCCAACGACACTTGTATGTACATAGAGTGGCGTCAATTTCTTAAGTGAAATTGCATGTTACAAAAGTAACAAACTACAGACACATTTTGGGCTTGATAGGTAGATTCTTTGTCTCTAAATATCAACCATCTCCCATCTCCGGAATTTAATAATACCTAGAAAATGTATATCGTCAAATTATATCTAATCAAATATAGATAATTATGAAGTGAATGCGACAGTATAACAAGTTTGAATTATTAAAGTGTAAGGTGGAAATGTTTTGTCATAGATTTCTACATGGTACATGCAGAATCAGTTGTTTTATTACATAATTAAATACGGTATTTAATCTACAATTTTTATCTTTTGCTAATCAGTTTATAATTGGTATTCGTATGCATACTTTATTCTTTCTTAACTGTTGTGTCCGTCAGTCAGTTAAGATCAATTGGTGATTTCCTCGCAATAGGTTGACATGACATATTGCAGTAGACTAATTGCTAGCTAAGGCTATAGAATCAAGTATGTTCTGCTATTTAAATCATTGCTCTGGGGTAGAAAAACGTATTGATATATTTTTTTTAATCGTATCACCCCAAGCAAGGTGGTAACGCCACTGATGTGCAGGGGTCTACGTAATAGTGAAAAGATTGGAAAAGAGAAAGCCGGAAACCACATCCTAAACAGGGAACAAGGAACACGCCTCTTAATCTGTACAATAGACGTGGGTGGAGTGTGAACCGGGCGATAGATAGATCTTTGGCTCTCCGTTTTCTTGTTCCGAGCTTCACTAAGTGACTGATTGACTGACTAAAACGTGTATCACGTATTCCACTTAAGTGACTGACTGGAGAAAGCTACTCCGTTTACAGCCTATAATTTGTATTTAAATGTGGTACGAAGCCTTATGGAGTATATTTCTTATTCTTTGTATAAGAACCTCAGGCTAACTTTCAGTTAAATATCAAATTAATAAGTTTTAAACTGAGTATTTGCAATCGTTTAATTATATTTCAAAACATTCCTAAAATCTGACTAGGAAAATCTAACGAAGATTAAACTTAATGGAAGACGTTTTAACCAAATAATAATCATTTTCTAGTAGATTTTTTATAGTTTCATTCTTATAATTTTGTCACCGCTACAGATTAAACACAGGAGAAATATGAACGTTTTATTAAACTAGTGCAGCGTATCAACGACAAAGATAAGAGGGAAGTTTTTGATTTTGATATTAAGCTTAACTATCCATCTATTTGCTTGCACACGTCATAGCATAATATTAATCTACCAAATCAATATAAAAATATTGGCGATAGGCAAATAGAAATTATTTAGCACTCTCTTAAATCAATGTTGGGACATTAGAACAAAAAGTGAATGAAGAAAGATAATTCTGATTTTAACATCTTTACTTTAAATTGTCACACATGATTGGCAAGTATAGTTGTAGGCGTGAGTTGGGGGTGCAGTAGATATTGGCTCGGAAATGAGAGCCGAGTTCAAGTCCCATTTGAATTCTTGCATTCACTTACGCGCAAATATCCTTAGGAAATGTATTAATCCGTTACTTTTATTCCAGCTATTGGCTAAATAGCAAGAATGATAGGATTCTGCCTTGGTTGACAACCAATTTACTACTAGACTAGAAAGTAACTAGAAAGTAATGGCCACTTGCTGCGAGAAAATCTCCTACCCAGTCAGTCACATCATGACTCCTTCGAGAAATAATCGGCCAAGCGTGTATCACGTATGGCACTTATCTGACCGAGTTGTTAAATGACATAGAATACATTGCAATTATGCTTGAATCGAAAATTTAAAATCATTTCACCCCATGCAAGGCAGAACTGCCAGTGGTGCGGAGGGCTTACAGAAAAGGTGAGCGATGAGACGGAGGAACATGTTACAGGGTAGTCAGAGAATGAGTTAGAAAAGTATGAGAAAACATGTTTGAAGAGGGCTGCATGAAAGTGGAGTCGAAAGAAGAACATGATATAAGGTTTTTCAGGGGAAAGGTGTGAGTAAAGGAGATAAGAGATGGTAATTTTCTTTGCATTCGTGGAGATCGTAGCTTTCATGGAAGCAAGTATATGGAAGGGAATTCCGCCGGGGGGAAGTTCGAACAGAGAAGCTGATGGAGTAGAAGTTGTGGTTATATTTGATTGGTTTCACTGGAAAAGTGTGGGACCTAGCCGTTAGTCTATTAGCTCAGATATTTTCGTGCAGTGGAGACACCAGTTAGCTAAGCTCATCAGAGCAGAAACCTTGAAAGTATTTATAGAAGAGACAGAGCAGAACCACATTAGGTTGCTCAGAATGTTAGGGCTAACAGGTCGGGATCAATTACATTATAGATTCTTCGTTGGATTTTGTCAATAAGCTTCATTTAAAAGAAATTAAAATGCCTTGAATTTATGCTTGAAACATGTAAATTTATTAAACTTCTTACAAAAATTTACCTACAGTATAGTTAAAAGTAAAATCCCGAGTATATTATTAAAACTTCTAATTAGTCTAGTACTATCTTATTATTAACACTGACATCAAATTATTTCTGTACCTGTTAGCATAGACAGTCGGCCAGTCCACCTAATAGACTAGTTTAGGTTTTTTATAACAGTCTCTCAACTCTTTAAAGGTCATTTAATTTCGGGATTTAACTTTCGTAGTGAACTTTCGTAATTAAAAGAAAAATAAATCATAACCAGGAGGATCATATAGAGATATATTCATCAATGTCGAAACATACTAGCTACCACGTCAAATTAAAACTGTAATATAATTTGCGTGTTCGGTAGTATCTTTATTCTGTCCAGATTTTGAAAGTTATCTAATAATCGAGTACCCCTTAAAAATATATTAATGGTGTTGAGGATGTAAATAGAGAATAATCTTCTTTTTCATGTGCCGAGTCCCTTCTGGATATAGACAAACAATCATGGAATTCTTCTTGACCCTGTCTCTTGTTACTCTCAATATTTTTCCTTTTGGTATCTCTCCCAAACCCTGCTCCGCCATCCATTTGCTCAAGCCTATTATATATGTCTCGAAGTGCTTTCTGCTGTCTCTCTTTTCATCTATCCGTCCTGTAAGTATTAAATTCTCCAGGCCTTTATTTCTCATAATATGTTCTAGGAATCTCATCTGTTTCTTCCTTATGTTAAGTATGAGTTTCCTATTCATTTTATTATCTCCGACACCTGATCGTTGCTCACCTGCTCAGCCCATGGTATCCTGAGTATCCTTCTGGAGAACCACATTTCTTCTGCCGCTAGCCTTTTTTTCATGCTTGAGGAGATCGTCTGACATTCACTATCAGATATAAGGATAAATATCGCATTGAACTCCAGCACTCTATTTTTTTGTTTACAATGAGATTTTCCTGTGTTTTAGTACCCTGGTTAGCTTTTCAAATTTGTCCTTGGCAATGCCAAGGCGCCTTTGGACCTCAGTGTCACACTTTCCTACTCTGTCAGCATACTTCCCATGTATTTGAGTTTCTTCAATTGTTTTATTTTAGATTATCCGAACTCTATTTTGTATTTTGGGGGTTTCTTTTTACTGATGACCATACATTCCTTTTTCTTGAAGTTTATGCTCTGTCCTTTCATCTCGTCTTCTCTTGCTACATACTATAAGAGGCCTTCCATTCTCTTTTACGAATCTGCAGTAATCACCGTATAATTTGCGGATCTTACATCGTTAAAGGGGAATCACAAAATGTTTATATCTTATGTTCATTGTCAAAAAGCACACACAACCTTGGAACAGTTAAAACGAACTTCCTGTCTAAGAAGTAAAATTAAAAGAGAACATTGTACTAACACTGCTTCTAAGAATCGTCTGTCTATTTTAAGCATGTTCTCATTCCGTCAGAATTCCAAAACTATGGAGAAAATCCCAACTGAGAGAGATTCTATTAAAACCTAATATTTTTGAACCTGGCTTCAGATTAAATACTTCCTTGATCACATGACATTTAATCTGTTTAAGACAACGATTTAACTCCCTTAACCTAATAATATTTCTTTCTTACCGCTTCCTAATTCATTGAGCTGACACACATTATTTATCATATACATTTTGGCAGTAAGCTTATACAGTGACTGGCACTCTAGACTTGTAGTGTGTTTCATACTAAGTATTTTCATGTATCTATTTAGAAAAGACGATCGGAAGTTCATATAATGGAAAACTATTTAATAATGACAAATCTATTTCATGAAACATCATGGAAAATATTACTACTCTATCAATTTTAAATATACGAACTCTCTGGTAAAATAAAAGTTGGATTACTTCGTTCACCTTCTCCCTAATTTAAATTAAGTAGTGAATCTAAAAGTTAGTATGAAAATATTTTCTTAGATTTAGTGTACAATACTTTTCTAAGTAAAAACGTTTATAGACTTTGTGGACGAAAGGCTCATCATTGAATGGTTACTATTAGATTCTTTAACTTGAATGTATTTCAAAGTAAATGTTTCTAGATATAATATAATTGTAGTAGATAAAAAAATCATTGTTCCATTATTTCCTGCTCACTACCAAGAAATTCGATTAAGTATATATTGTTTATCCAAATACAAATATAAATAATGAATTTACATAAGAGAGACATACTCTTTTATAAACTTAAGAATCGATATTAACTAACTCATCTATAAATATGTGCCTCTGAGTTACATAGTTTATATAGTTTCTGCTGGCATACATTTTGATAATGGTTTTGTTAGATAATCTTCAGATTGGTTTTCTTGTATAGGGGTCTAAAAGTAAAAATAAATCGTGTTTATAATTCAGTCAAGAAGTAGATACAAGAGAGCATATTTAGAGTCAAATTAGTTATTCTACTCATATGTTGTATTTTAATGAATTTAATAAAAGAGGAAAATCCTTTCACTGCTCAAATCGTGTGACGTGCACACTTGCGAGTGGATGTTTCATTATTCATGTGAAGCAAATAAATATGTATTAAACATGAAATAATTGTTGCTTGTAATTCTTATAGTCAGCAGGATAGAGACTTACAGCCATATCACGTTTCAACATCAATTCTTGTAGGATCAGTGAAGTTAAGTATTTGGTTATTCTTACGTTACTTCTTACATGAATCATAAAGAGTTACTTTTTTTCCAATAAAAAGTCCTGTGTGAAAAATTCTTTAAAATATGTAATTTAAAATTATTATTTTGATGATATTTAGTTTAAATATTTGGGAAAATTTAACAACTTTTTTTAATATTGCTTAAATTTGACAAAACTTGAATTTAACTACAATATAATAGCAACAATTAACACTGACATCAAATTCGACAGGTATTTCTTAAGTCCTTATAAATTACTAAAAACTACGCAGAAGAATATATTTTGCCGCCAATAGTGGCGTAAACCTAACATACCTACAGAATCACAGTTTTACTTTCATTTTTTTTTCTCAAGAAAATCGTTATAAGTACAGTTATGAAAAAAAGACAAACTTTTTACGGCAAGTTACTATTCTGGGAGTTACTAGGTTTATGGTTAAGTCAATTTTATTCAGTCAAGGTAATCTATTGGGAGCAAAATAACGTCGCAGTTGTGTTGTATAGACTAAATTATAAATATCAATATACACTTAAATGTCTTGGATATGTTGAAAAACTGTGGATGTGTGTTGGTATAAAGACTTCTTATGATATATCAGAGTGCCAAGTTTGAATTTCAGTCTAGTTATTTACTTTCCTTTAAGCGTAAATTAATTTAGAAAATAATGCTTTAAACATAAGTGACCAGACTAGAAAAATGAACAGTTTAAAAAAATGCTGGCGAAAGCGTTGCTCTCTGACACTTACTTACATAAAAGAAACCACTGATGTTACAGTTGATGTATATATCGTCGTCTTACGTGAATAACGGTCTACAAGTTATATATATATATATATATATATATATATATATATATATATATATATATAAGGATACACGAGGAAAACTGTACTTAGTTTTAACCAACGTTTTCCGTCATTTGATGGGCATCTTCAAAAATCCGTCTAATGAAGAAAAATGCCATTTTTTAATGTTTTACTATTGTCTCTTACTCATAATATTGTCTTTTCTACAGATTACATCTGAGAATATTTACACACACGCTTTTGTTTGCATGTGTCCGTCTCTTTGTGCGTAAACGGAAGGTAATTCTCTGATTATCTATATACACATATATACTCTGATACTCTGAGGAAAATCAGTTTCCAAAATATAACCGAAAATGATTTGTTTTTAAAGAATTTTGCGGTCGATCTGACTGCGTACATTTAATCAAACAGTCGTATGATATATTTTTATTTTCGTCATAAATGATGAAAATTTCGACATTGATGTCTGAAATAGATTAAATTCTGACAGAGATCTTGCGTAATTGGTGTTTCCGGGCGTAAATATTCATAATAGACTTACTTTCACAAAAATATAGCAGGATGCACATATATCTTTAGATCACTCGTAAATCAAAGGTTATTGTACAACGAATTAAACCGTGACGTTCTGAAAGAAAATAATACATAAATATGCCCAAGAATTCATATAATCCATTAAGGCACAAAAGGTGACGATCTGAAATAAGATATTTATTTCAACGTGCATCTCTCGTATTCCGGAAAGATTTTCAATTAACCATGCACTCCAAAAGAAATAAAACCTTCTGTGTCACATAAAAATATAATGCCTATTTTGGCAAAATATTTTAGCGTATCTCATTGATAAATTTACCTATCATTTTCTTATTCAATAATTGCATTTAATTTTAATCTTTTATCTCGTGTATATTAAATATAACATGAATATAAAAAAAATAAGTTTAATAAAAAATGCAAATTATTTATCATGACCTTGTGCTTCTCACGTCATATTCCTTAAAATAATATTAAATTTTCAACATATACCCATTAAAAATTCGAATGCTGCTTAGAAAATTTAAAAAAAGCGAATGGTGAGTTTCTAGAAGTTCTTTTTGAGAAGCATCAAATTTAATTGATTTTTGAAGAAACATGTAGATCCTTAATACAAGAAAAATCAAACGATTTACAAAACGTATTGTTATGAAACGATACACCAGAAATATTTTGAATACAAGAATATTTTTCGAGGATCCCAGATGTTATGCCAAGATGTGTAATCGGAGGCCACAATCTCAACAACATAAGGTACGCAGAGAATATAGTGCTGACCGCAGACACGGAATTAAACCACAAGACCTTCTACAGAAGGTAGCTGAAGAGAATGATAAAAAAGGAAAAGAAAACCGAATGCAGGATCATCAGCAAAAAGAGCAGCTCAAAATGCAAAATAGAGGTGGGGAGACTCAAATCAAGCAGGGGTAAAAATTTAAATACCTGGGAAGTGTTTTATAGAAGACGGAAAGTGCAACACAGAATTCCAAAAGCGAATTGCCATGACAGTTAATGCTGGACAATATCATCGGACGAATGGAAAACTTGAAGCAGCTGATATGTGGTTGTACAGAAGGATAATATTGAGCATCAGGAAGAGACAATTATATTTCCTGGGACATGAAATGAGGAAGGAGGGCTTTGAGGATCTGATACTATCAAGCCAGATAAAGGAAAAAAGAGACAGAGAAAAGCAGCGGATAACATATTTGAAGGGCCTGAGCAAGTGGATGACGGAACGGGTGTTACGTAATGTTACAGGAGAAATCCTGTAAAGACCCACCAGGGATAGGGAGACATGGAAGGTCATAAGTGCATACGTACTGAAAAGAGAAGGAACACAGAAGAACAACAAGAAGAAGGAAACATTTGATTAGCCGGGCATATTCTTACATCACAATGTGGCAATCTGACAGTGAACATCAAATTTACAACGTCATCTCCATGATGTTCATTGCGTTTATTATGAGGAGATCCGGCAGCTCATTAAATTAAACATAGAGTAATCTCTAATTTTCTCGCTAAGCTTTTATTTGATGTAGTTTGGTATGCCGACTTCTTCATATTGCTTTCTTTTACAGATACATGTGATATCCATTTAAAGTTTTTCACCCGCTAAAATGATTTTTGCATTGGTTATCAGGCAGTTTTCTTTGTTTTTCTCTACCGCCAGAGGTCCGAAAAAGAATGGTCTCCACCAAGACTCACACGTTTCACTTGCTCTGAAAAGGGATTTCATATATTGACCAGGTTAGATATTTCCGAACGAAATTCAATAATACTTGATATTCACATGGAAATATGTCGTGGTCTTACGGGAATAACGGTCTACAAGTTATATATATATATATATATATATATATATATATATATAACTTGTGGAAGGGATTTCATATATTGACCAAGTTAGATATTTCCGAAACAAATTCAATAATACTTGATATGCACATGAAAATTTCAATCTGATGAAGCTATTTAAGAAAGTGACAAGAGAGTTCACGTTAATGCTGTAACAATTTGAGACTTGGAGTTGAAACTTCCTTTAGCGCAACCTATTCTCTTCAAATTCCTCATCTTCTATACTAAATATTTAATAAGTGATCAAGGTACAGCGGTATTTGAAGTGATGAGCATTTATTCAATTCACATCCTAAAAGTATTTAATGATTTCTTTGCAGGTAGCAATGGTTATATTAAATTTCAAAATCATTGATACTTTTTTCAAAAGTCAAATCTAACAATTTAACACTTTTGTTTAAATTTTGATGTAGCTTTCATCAAATCATATGCAGCAATATATATTCTCTGAGCAATATATATATATATATATATATATATATATTCTGATAGGAAAAATGAACACAATTAAATGGTGACAAAACAAGTTTTCTTTCGACCATGTAATATTACATTGTCTTATTCAGACCATTGAAAAATAAATAAATTCAATCATTTCTGGGTATATATATATATATATATATATATATATATAGAGAGAGAGAGAGAGAGAGAGTGAGATATATATATATATATATATATATATATGATAAAATATAGTTTTAAGGTATTCTATAATTATGTGTTAAGGTCCCCAAAATTTTGGGTAAACTGTATGTAAATATAAACGTGAACATTGACGTCAGCACCCATAGGTGACAGTCTGCTTCATGGTCAAACCATGGTGACTACTTAGATATGCTGTCCGGTGCTGCATTATGGGTAAACATTGTTTTAACTTATTTATTATATTTCTATTCAATATTTCTTTATTAACATAAGGGTTATTCTTTGAGCAGCAATATAAAGCAGTATTAGACATTTACTAACAGGGAAATATTCGCAATGCTTTTCATTGATTGGAATTTTAAAAACTTAAAGTAAAGGCCGTTTTTATTGATAAGGGTGGTATTGCATTTTTTGATTTGGATGGCGTCTTTCTTCGTATAATTTTGTTTGAAGAAATGCTGATCGACATTATATTGATTATATCATTATATCTTTTATCGTGACATCTAATACATTTTTTTCTTGTTGCTATTCTTGAAGGTCCTTGATTGTGATTCTGTAGTTACACTATAAGTAGTAGGAACAGTGTTTGTGATCGATAATATATATCTGCTACATTTAAGAAAGTCATTTTAATCATTTAATCATTAATCTGAGAAAGAGGTGAAATAAATGACAGTTTAGATATTTCTGAACCACGCACATTTCAAGTTTTCTTCTGGCGAGTTTATTAAAGAAAGTGATGTAATATTAATGTTATGGTTTTTTTATCAACTTTCGTTTAACCTTAGCGCAGATTATAACCTGATGTCGCATATTAACTTGATTACAATTAATCCATGCACGAAGGTATGAGCAGCGTTTTTGGTTTAGTAATTTCACATGTCTGATTTATTAGAAGGATAGTGGACACGTGTCATCCGTGATTTCATTACACTTCAAACAAAGTCTGTGCTTATGTGCGTGCGTGTTCGTGAGTTTGTGTGCAATAAGCAATGTAGTTCTGATATAAACAAATTCTTTTTAATATTTTCTCTAATTTAATATTTTTAAATAGACTTTCACAAACTAATGTTATGTAGCTAAATTTCTTTTCCAGGTTTTGCATTGTTATAGTAACCAGGCAACCAATAATCATGAAAGAAAATGTCATCTGAAATTAAAACAGGTGTGCAACAGCGATGTTACAGCAGATTCCTTCATACGAAAAATGAAATCGTAAAATCTGCATTGTCGTTTCAGAATTTTCCTAACCATGAATGTGAAATTTTGGCGTTAGGTACTCATCCCTGTTAAGGCGTTTTTATATAACGATCCACACTTATTATTGAAATTTGGCTTTTGTGTTAATGTCCCAAGGCATAGTTATTTGGCTAGAGATTTCCTTGGCGATGCTATTAATGTTAATGTCCTAAATGCTTGGCCGAGAGCCTTAAGAGACACCCGCATGCATTCATAGAAATGCAATAAATTACGTATATCGTATTCATTTATTAAAATAGTAAATCTTGAAACTATATAAGGAGAACCAATAACACACACACACACACACACACACACACACACACACACATATATATATATATGTATACACACACATATGTGTGTGTGTGTGTGTGTGTGTGTGCGCGTGCGAAACTAAGAATGAAATGTAAATTAACAAAAATGTTCAAATCAGGCCGGCTGAAATATATTTGGCGGCAATATGAATTATGGCGACTGATGTCTTCGATATGTCTGGCTTGCATACGTCAACACAAGTTATTTTAATAAAGTGAATATCTGAAAGACATTCGAGTAGTCAGAATTGAATATAACAAAGGAAAATCTTTGAAAAAGGAGAAGACATTGTTAAGGTTAACAAGAAAGTGCAGTATAAAATACTGACACCGTAAAAATAATAGAAGAAAATTACAAAATGCAGAAATTCATTTTGCAAGTAATGAAGGAAAAACCATGAAAGAATGATTTAAACGGGAGAAGAAAAGTAGAAGGAATTAAGAAAGAAAAGACAGTAGTAAATAAATGAGTGGCAAAATGCAGAATGTAAGGAAGAAATGAAGATAGTGAGCATTAAAGATGAAAATAAAAGAATAAATGAACCTAGTGTGGGTGAGAATGAAAAAAATTGGGAAAATTTCAAAATATGAAGAATGAGACAAAAAAGGCAAAGATTCAGGAAGTAGAAATGAAGAAAGGTAAGTTTTATGAAAAAATAGACAAAAAATAAATTAATGAAGAAAAGTAAGGAAGAAAGAACGAAAGGAGTGAAACGAAGAAAGGAAGAAAATAAATAAATAACAAGCGGAAGAGAAAAAAACACGTTTTAAAAAAACTGGAGTTAGAATAATTACAGGATTAATTGATACAAAAAAAGAAAAGAAAAAGTAATGAAAAACAAGAAGGACAAAAGGAAATTGAATTGGTGTATATTAGATCAGTTTTTGATTCACTGAATCAAAAATAAGTATAGTATGGTTAAATCTGGACTCATTAGTGGGAGTACAAGTAGACGATATAATGACTGCAAAATTATAAAATATTAAGACATTAATAAAAAGCAAACACGCAGCAATAATTTTCCTAACAAGTAGTAAAGTTTAATAGCTGGTGGTAAAGATAACGAATTAATCCGACTCTGCCTCGCTTTTGTCTCTCTCTCCACGAACGTGATAGCAGGGAATTTTTTTCAATAAAACGTTTATTACTATCATTAACTACCTGATGTAATATTGTTCTTTCAATTTCAAAAGAAAATGTACAATTTTGTAATAATTCGTAGTTTGTACATGTCCTAAAGTATAATTAATAGATAGATAGATAGATAGATAGATAGATAGATAGATAGATAGTCTTAGACAGTCTTATTACCTAAAGCCTCATGCTCATGGCAACGGTACGATATAACACGAGTTTTTGTTTTCTGCTGACCGAAATTATTTATGACGAGACTTGTCAGTATCTCGATAGCTGACCGCTAAAAAGTGTGCCCCCTCTACAAGAATTTACTAGGACAACCAGACTCGCAACAAGTTCACACCGTTTTACAGTTATATAAATAAAATGCAGTTGACAATGCTACTCCATCAGCTTCTTTTCTAGCGCTTCAACCTGTGGAATTTAAATGCAAAGACAATTCTCATCTCTTCGCCACTTAACTCTTAACCCTTTCCACATCACCCCGTGTATCTTGTTCTTTTCCTTTCTCTCTACCTTCGCGGCGGTCTTCAGAAATGTGTTCACATTCTTCTCTTGCCCTTTCTCTTTCACTCCCTGTAGCTGGTTCGTCTTTCTCTTTACTCTCCTCCTGCCTAAAACTTTAACTCTCTTATGTAGCCCCCTGCACATCAGTGGCGGTACCGCCTTGCTTGGGGGTAAAGTTTAAAATGATAAAATACTGGGTGATTTAAATTTAGATGTGTACGTTGTATAATAGATAATAGCTGTGAACGGCCAGTCAGACATTTAAGTTCGAATTTCAGTCGAATTCTTTACATTCCATTAATACCATAGGTAAAGGTATGAATCATTCTCAACTTAGCTATAGGTAAATAGAATGGCAAGCTGGATTTTATAACTATGCTTAGTAGCCATTCTAGCGATGGTGACTCGAGAAAATCCCCATCCCTCAACAGGGCACCCACTGGAATGCATCAATCCATAAAAACGGACAATGAATGAAATACTTCAGTTGCATGAGATAAGCACACTGCCGCTGTCGGAGAAAGGGTTTCCTTTTTCATCGATCTTCATAGCTTCAATTTCACTATAATCAATGAATTGACATCATCTGGAATAGGCTTCCGTTATTTTCTTCACGCTTTTGTGTTTTCCTTTTACGAGATTTGTTGTAAACCAAGCTATGACCGTTGATGTGCAAAGTGAACGTAACCGACAGAGCCGGAACTGCTGTTCGTTGTGATAATTCAAATTTACGCCTAGCTAACCAGTAAACTGCGTGCACCGTAACCGTTCAACTATACATGATACAATACATATGATAACTGATAATAAAAGCCTATCAAGCTAAGTAAATGTACATTAAAAATGATATTAAGTAAGATAATATTTCGAAAATAAACATGTTATTAATTAGGGACCTCCTAGAATTAGATAAGAATGAGTATAACTTGATGAAAAGATCCCAAACTTGATAAGAATTAAGTTTTATTGTAAAAATATTCATGTTGTTATAAAGAAAAACGACCAATTTTTATTATCTTTAATCATTTCTAGCACGTTCGAATTAAGACCGATAACTACATTTAAAGCCAGAAAGTATATAAAATAAAAAAAAAACATTAAATTGTAGAGAATATTTTTTGAAATTGAGTACTTATAGTACTGAGTACTTAAAAATATATATGAGACGTCCCCTTATTTTTACGTATAAATCCTCCCTATAAATTTATTAGATTAATCTCAATCTCAGATCATGCTGTGAAACCTGGCAACAACTTACCTAAGTAGCTGCCACTGTGTAAAATATATCTACTTTTGAGATGTTTTAAAGATAAAGCAATTTATATTAGTTTGAATTTCGATTAATTATAATCATTTTTTCATGATTTCACCCGAAACAAAGCATTTCTGCCTGTGGTGCGTATGGGTCACATAAGAGGAAAGTAAAGAGTCGCATAGGAGGAGAGCGAACAGAAACAGGAACCGGTTACATGGGTATCAGAAAATGTGTAAGTGGGTGGTTGGGAATACTGGCATGAAGTTTGTTGCGTAAGTGTAGAGTGAAAAAGGGAGAAGGACAACATTTAGGGTGTGTTGGATGTGCGTTGTGGTGCAGTGGATATCGGCTCGGAAAGAAAAAGCAGGGAGCCGAGTTCGAATTCCAGCCGAATTCATTGCATTCACTTATGCACAAATATCCTTGGGAAAGGTATTAATCCGTCTATTCCTTCCAGTTATGGGTTAAATAACAGGACAGATTGGTCGGTGACCAGTCTACCGCAGAAAGCAATGGCAACCTACTGCGGGATAATCTTCTGCCCAGTCAGTCATGTCTCGAAAGAGACATGATCGCCCAAGCGTGTTTCACGTATGGCACTTAACTAACTGACTGGTGAAAGAAGACGAGAAATATTGGAGTCAAGGGGATATGAGATGGTAATTGAAACTGCATTTAATATTTCTTAAATAAAGTTTCAGTAAAGTATATTTTATTTCGGACGATATTTTGATAAAGATAATTATATTACAATAAAAGACGACTACAATTACACTGTTCAGATTTTTAAGCCCTATCGACTAATATTTTCAAAATGATTCCTTCCAGATAATTTACTGAAAAATTTTGAAATAAACTAAATTTTGTTCATGGGAAATACTATATTTAATTTATTAGCTTAAAATTAAAACTAAAATAAAATATTCAAAACCATATTTTATTAAAAAAATACATTTTTAAAATTAGATATTGAGTATAGTGCATTGTTACCTAGTTGTTATTTAACTGATTTTGGTAGAATAATCTGCATACCTTCTTTATCTAATGTGTATTTTCAAGACATTGATCCCAGCAGACATATTTGTCTACTTGAGAACACATGTCTTATTAGATAAAAAACTTTTGTTTGATCCAGTGATTTGACGTACAGAGTTATCAGTTTAATACCGACTACTTAATAGTAAACCAAAAAATTAGAGACTTGAGCTAAGTAAAGATGTTGTATGACTCTTGGAACGAGAACAATCTACCACAATGAACCAAATAAAGAATTCAGTTCAAAATTTCAATCATCTGATAGATGTCGGCGCGTATAACGGCCGAAACTTTATGAATATTGCAACTAAGATGAAGATAATAGTCCGAACAATGTAAATAAATACTCAAAGCCTTTTTCTTCTTAGGTGTCCGAGAAAATTCAATTGTTTTTTCTGATTTGCAAGGTATCTGTATTGTTCTAACTTTCCTTCAATTTTTTTAACGTCCCATATGTACCGTCTATGGTGTTCTCAAAATCCTTCTCTAGAAAAAGTCCCTTACAAGTCCAAGTCTGTTCTCTATCTTTGAACATGTTAACCCACATTCACTGTCATATTAGGGTATTCATTTTACATAACAGTCCGCTTTTCTGTTTCTTTATTTTTAATTTAGCTTTTGAAAATAATTTATCTATTCCAATGTGCTTTCGAAATTCTTTTAATGATTCTTTCATCTGATATAAAATTTACTATATAATCAAAGACCTAAATTATCTTGTTTTTGATTCTGATCTGCGCCGCCTTGTTTCTGATTAGTGGTTATTATCTTGGACTATCTATTTAAGAAATGTTATTGCGTTATACATTCTTAGCATTGATGGTTTTTACTTTAATCGCATTCCCCATTTTGATTTCTGGAAACTATCTACAGTTTTATTTCTCTCACATCCATCAACACAGTTTCATCAGTTTTATATGTTCACTTTTTATGATCTAGTCCGTTAGATATTATTTTCACCGTGAGTTAATAAACAGAAACATACACTTCAACAGAAGTACTTACGATAATAACGTAAAGTTTACAATATATTTTTAGTAATGTCTTCCGAGACTATATCCAAGTGCCAGTCAAGGTAGGGAGTTAAGCAGATTAAAAGAGTAAAAGGTAAATTAAAATGTAAATGATGGAGTTTAAGTGTATGTGTATTAAAGATAACAGTGACATGAAGACATGAAGATTGTATTTGTTAGGAAAGTATCCTCTTGGGTTTTTTTTCCCAAAATATTGCGGTACATAAGCAAAATTGTTTGAATGGAACTTCATTCATATTAATGGAATGAGGATGGTTCTCAATAGTGTAGATGACGTGGCAGGTCTTGTTTATGAGTGTTAGAGTTGGCGGAAGTATTAAATTTAACTCGTTATAATATTTTCCATGGAAATAGCGATAAAATATTTGCTAGAGTTTTGTTACGCTTTGTCTATCCTACCGAAAAGAGGTTTTAAGGTAAAAAAATTCTCCGTCTTTCTAAAGTGAAGACCAAATAGATCCAAATAAAAAATGGCAGAAGTACTTTATATCCTGACTGATCTAGCCATTGTAAAAATAGAACATAAAGAAGAAATCAATTACCTACTGAGAAAAACAGGGAACTGAACATTTTCCATTTATCTTTAGCGATGGATTGTACAGACATCTTCTACTTGGGATTTGGGATTTGTGTAAATGAAAATTGTCTTTGAGAGAACGCCAGTTCAACGTGATAAACAAAAATACACGGTTTGATCAGTGAAAGATGCTACTATGTTTTTGAAATATTGAATGTAATTAATCAGTTTCCCACATTGAGATGTTAAAGCTAACTCAGAGGAGATATCAGCTACCAATGTCTGGTCATTTATATTTTCGGAGATGCACACAAATACGCTTATATTATTAGAATATGTATTCACTAACGATCGAAGAATGCTCTTAGACCGCTCTCAGTTATGAAGCAGAAGGAGATTAGAAGCTAATTACCTTCCTAACAGGTAATCCATGAAACTAGTTGTTAATAACCAGCACATTATTTTGATTTAATGTGCTGGTTATTAACAACTAGTTTCATGGATTACCTGTTAGGAAGTAATTCATAACTGAGAAAACACCATCGCTTTGAACTCTTTTGTAGAAACCCTTTTACTACATCGAGTCAAAGGCCTTCGCTCTATTTTTAAGGTGATCGTCAAGAAGTCAAGAGGAGAAATTGAAATTAATGTTAGACAAGATAGAAATGATTAAAATACAGACAACTATTTTCTATTTTACAATGACGCCATCTTTATTATAATTTATTTACGATAAATAATGTTTACATGTTGGTTGTCAGATTGATATCCTTTTAACTGTTACCATTTGGTCTTCAGGTTTCATTCAAAATAGGTAACCCTCAGGAAGTATAGAAATTTACTCTATTTAATTAATCAATATAGTTTTTACTGTATATTTAAAAGGGAATAACATATTATTTCAAAATAATTATGCATAAATTTTTTTCATGTACGAGAGAATAGAATTATAATTTCAGTGCCAGTTATCGAAATCACATTTTCTAGATAAGCAGCATACTGTTAGAAAACTTTAGTATTAATATCTGTTAATTTTTTGGATAAATAGCTAGTGATATTAGTTAGCATTTTACTTGATGCATATTCCTTTCCAAATATTGAATGTTTGTAAATTTTGCGTAAAATAGAAAGGGTTGTGCAAAAGGAAATACAAAATAATCATAAGTAGCAACATATGACTGGAAAAATAATTATTTTTATATTAATTTTTGTAAGACTAAATATAAAAAAAAAATCAGTTTCCTCATGGTATAGCAAAAGGTGGGCATGATTACGATTATTAGTAATATATTTTAATTTTACAGGAGAATTATGACGTCTCTGATTCGAAGTGTTCTTTATATTACCTCATTTAACCGAAGTAATCATATGTACGTTGTGCGGATATGCCTTGTGATTCAGTGGATATCAACTCGGAACTACAAACACCGGGCTGGCGAGTTCGAATTCTAGTTGAATTCCTTACATTCACTTACGCACAAATACCCTAGGGAAAGGTATTAATCCATCTCTTCCCTTCAGTTATGTGTTAATTAACAGGACAGATTGGGTTCTATAACTTTGGCTGGCAACCAGTTTACTGCAGAAAACCACGGCAACCTACTGTGGAATAATCTTCTGCCCAGTCAGTCATGTCTCTTTCGAGACATGAACGCTGAATGCGTGTATCAAGTATGGCACTTAACTGACTGACTGAATCTTATGCACATGGCATAATGTTATTAACTAATCAGATTAAAATTCGAACGGTATAATGTCCTCGGGGAAGGAAATTATTCCACAGCGTTGCGACTGGATATTTCGTTGCTGGCATGTTTCTGTTTTTCTTGCATAGAAGAAAATAAACAAGAGCAACGCTTATGCTAATTACATCGTCTTTCATACAACACTAATGATAAAAATCTGTTACTCCGATTGCCAATATTGATAGGGACCGGTTAATAGTGAGCCTGATATTAATGCCATCTATTTATTTGACTCAGAAAATCGGAATATATAGCATAAGAAACACTTATATAACATTTCGTCGTCACAGAAAAAAAATGCTGACTCCGGTAACATGACTATCATTCGAAGTGACAGAGTATTTTGGATATCAAGATCTCATGACAATTAACGCAACGTAGGAGTGCGTATCATATAACCAGAACAATTTAATAGACCGGGATACTGTAAAATCACTAAGTAACGAAAACAATATTCATAGGACTAAATAAAGGACGCTCGAAACAATGAAATTATGTACATAAAACGTCCTCCACAAGAGATAATTACGCTAACAGTACAATGCTTTCTAAAAATATCTGAGAGATTAAAAAACAAACAAAAATATACCCACCACCAAAAAAAAAAAAAAGTAGAGAATTTCACACGAAAAATATGTCGGACAATAAGGAAACGTTGCGAAATATTAAATATACATTTACAATAATTCCACCTGTTTAAAAATTTTCATAACTGCATATTTTGTGAGTCACTGCCAGAAAAAAAGCATAAAAATTCGTTTTTTTAGATACCAGGCTAAATCGAAAACTAAAGTCAATTTGATATAAATTCAATGCCTCGGAAGAAGAAAAAGTTTATATGTCCTTCTAAGCATTGGTTTCTTTGTACTGCATTGCGTTCGATGAGATTCTTCCTCGACTCAAGTAAATATTTGGGTTACTCAAAAATCAAGTCTTCATCGATTACTTGTTTGGGAACCCAGCACGCAAAAAATGTTATTGTACCCAAAGTCATCATGTGCAGATACATAGCTGACGTCAACAATTTTATTCATCGTCTTCCCGTATCAAGGCATTCACCATCAGGATTCTTTCTTCTCTGCGACATACTGATGTATGACCACAACTTCTTTCATTAATTATAATTGTTCTAAAACTATCTCTATTTCAGCTGAGAAAATAGCGATTATATTTATGAAGTAATACTTTTGAATTCCGAAATTCAGTCGCTGTAACTTCAAAACATTACTTAAACTGTGATTAGAACGATCAGTCTAATTTATGTAACAAAACTAATGTTTGCGTCGAAAAATACAGTTACTCAAATAAAAAAATCCGATTTCTGTTGAGTCAATTTCATGTAATCACAAACTTAAAAACCTCAAATTCAAGGAAATCCAAAGCCTCATTTAAGGAAAAATCCCATTTTAACTTTGGTTGCTTGGAAGTTTGAAGAAATTTACGATGTTCTGAGATATAGTAAACTGAATTTAAAATTAAAAAAAAGTTAAATTCACAAAAGATTTTGTGTCACATTAATCTCAAGTTAAATTTTTAAAAGAAAATTAAAATTAAATATTTTTTCAGGAATTTAAAAATTTGAACTTTCAATTGCTCTCATTCCGAGATCATCCAAATTCCACAAACGTGTAATATATCTTTATTAATCAATGCAGTCAGATTTAGAAAGGTTTAAAAATGCGGACTGTTTGCTGTTTATTTATTTAGATGTATATCATTAAAAATAAAATTAGCGAAAATCTATGCTATCTTGCACGACAGTTGAGAGAAACGGTTAGTATATTTTAAAAAGTAGTCTAGATTGACCTAAGTTTATTTAGACATCCTGTTGTAGCTAATGCTAAAGCGCGCATAGCTTGAATGAGGATTCCAAGATTAGAGATGGAACTTCATTATTTATTGACAGAACCGTTCTCGTAAGCCTTTCACTTTTTCTATTTCAGTTTTTTTTAATGCTCTACAATATACTACCCACATGAAAAATGATTCCGTATTTAAGACTGTCTAGTTTTCTTTTCGCTTTGATGAGATTGGCCGAAATGTGGTTCTATAGAATGATGCTAAGGGTACCATGGGCCGAACATGTAAACAATGACGAGGATTGGGAGAGGATACAAATGAAAACGAAAATGACACTTAACAACAGGAAAAAACAGATGAAGTTTCTGGGACATGTAATGAGGAAGGAGGACTTGCTATACTGATACTGATGGAGCGAACAAAATGAAGAATAAACGAAAATGGCAATAACGCATGACATACTTGATGAACTTGTGCAGTAGGATGGTGGAGCAGGATTTAGGAGGGGTAAATGGAGAAGGGGTGTTAAGAATTGCGAGTGATAAGGTTATGCTGAAGGCCATGATCACCTATGTCCTGAAGAAAATAAGGTACATAATAGAAAAGGAAAGAAACAACTTTTTAACGCAACAGACTCCAAGGTGACGTAATGCAATATATTACCTTGAACGGCGGATGTAATTGACAAAAGCGACGTCATTTAAACGATAAAATTGGGAATTTTCTGTATTTTTAAGACACTTCAACATACTTTCCCTTATGAATAAATAGATTGCTTAATGTTGGCTGATTCTATTTTATGACCACAGCCTCCAAGGTAACGCCATTTAAGCGATTGAATTGGAATGTTTATAGGTATTTTATTACCGCACTTATACAGTCCATTATGGTGAAATACACCTTATTTAACGTTATTTGGTTCTTTTTTTATTACAACATTCTATGAGATGACGTCATTTAAACAACGAAACTGAAGCTTTAGGTGTACGCTTTCTTATATATATATATATATATATATATATATATATATATCTGCAAACAGATCTGTTTCGCTGCATCACAGCTCATCAGTACGGTTATACATCCGATTGCTTCTTGCAAGGATTGAAACCCGAGCGAATTGACATCAGTCAGTGATTCAAGCTCTAAGTTATGAGCGGCTGGTATATATATATATTAAAAGTAGTACAAACTAATATGTTGGCAGTCCGCTGTTTGTAGGATTTACTTTATTAAGAATGCTCGATAATTAGTAGACCATTATATATGGATATATTTTTATTCTAATTTTATAATGAAAAACATACTTTTCTGCATCAAGAGTTGTTGCTTTTTCATACTATCCTATTAGCATGTAGTCAGGCAGTAAAATATTTTTCTGCTATAAATCATTATATGTAGAAGCTAAAATACAAGACAATTATTACTATATGTAGGTGATGATATTCAGAGACTTTGTGTCAATGAAACTAATAGAATATCAGTCAATGAAACTAATAGAATATCAGTTCATGATAGAATAAATTTGATTGTAAGGGTAAAGAGGGGTCCGTTGTGCCATACATGATACAAGCATTGGGCGATCATAACTCAAATAATACATGACTCACTGGACATATGATTTTCCCGCAGTAATTTCCCATTACTTCTTGCGGTAGACTGGTTGCCAGCCAAGGCTGTAGAATCCAAATTGTCTTGTTATTTAACCCATATCTAGAGGGAAAAGACAGATTAATACTTTTTCCAAGGGTATTTGTGCTTAAGTAAATGCAAGTAATTCAACAGGAATTCGAACTGGACTCCCCGATTTGTCATGCCGAGCCGATATCCACTGCTCCACCGCACCTAAATGTCTTGAAATAACTTGAAACTCTAACGTTTTCTATGACAGTTATGAAAGAAATTGAATCATGCATCTGTAGCATTTTGAACTGTTATATAGGTTGCGATGGATAAATTTTAGTCTGAATTACCGAAAAATGAAAATATCACTGACATCACGTTTTACAAGATATACTAATGAGAATTAAACAAAAATATCCTTAATAGTAAAATCACAATTGGCTTCAACCACGGCATCCAGATTACTTTGAAGTCTTTTACATCTTTTCTGTTTGGTCTCCTTGTTTATGTTTGTAAATGCTGCAATATTCATTGCCTTTCGTTAATATTTGGTGTTACAAAGAGTTTTGGTAATCTCTGTATGAACAGCGTCCCACTGAAGGGAGCTCCACTCTTAAGAGTTAGGCGGCCAGATGCAAAGGGAGATGTGATCACAAAAAAATGTCTGACACCCTGACTTGGTTCTCCTGCTTGTCATAAATATTGATTCCTTTTTCCAGACATCGGGTTATCTATGAACCACCCTCTTGGCGCAGAGTAGTAATACAACCTCAAGACGCTTGATGTAAGCTTCTGTGAAAAATCTGAGATCGTTTGGGAAGATGAATGGAGACATAACTTCCACATCTCTAGTGATCAAAACAAACAACTTTGTAATCACCTTTAGACTTATTGAACCCTTTCCAAATCCTCTGTACTGTCCTCAGATTGACACTCAATCATCTTGAAATATTCGTAATGGAGTTTAATGCCAAGCAGTATATCATGCCGCCACCAAATTTCTCGTGGATTGAATTATGTCATGGGGATCTTTTTATTCGTCGACAAATTCAAAATGAACAAAGCACATGCGCGAAATTAGAGAGATATGAAATATCGACAATTTACTCATTGCTCTCTCTATATTACACGATACTTCACGTATATCAATTTCATATTACGTACGTAAGTTGCAAATTATATATTATATTCTTTATATACATTATACAAATTATAAACATGGAATATTACTATTACGTTCTCTTTCAACATCGGTAATGCAGTTTCGTTGCATTTATTTACGCGTAAATATCAATAAGGAAACATATGAATACATCTCTTCTCCCTTCAGCTATTGCTTGAATAGTAAGATACACTGGATTTTGTAGTCTTGATTGGCAACTAGTCTACACCAGAAAGGAATGGCAACCTACTGTGGGAATATCTTCCGACTCGTCAATCATGGATAAAAAGAGACAAGACCGTCCAATCGTGTATCACGTAGGGCAATTAATTGACTGGCTGACTGATTGCATAAATTGACGAGAAGTTCTCATCATTTTACAATTGAAATATATATATATATATATATATATATATAACAGAAATAATGTACTTCACCCTATTGGAAATCTATTCTGGCTTCTCTCTATACAGTCAATTGTAATATTCAATGATTTAAATGAAATGTCGGTACTTATCCGCTCTCTTCTCAAGTAGCGTAATTTTATTGGTAATGCGTCTTTATACGTACTTATTTACTGGAAATAGAGAAAATATATAATGCAAAAGAATTTCCACACACTTACATTTGATAGTTAGCATAGTATTGTTTTAAAACATAATAATTTAGACGGCTGATCACGGTAGATTACACATTCTCTCCCAGAACTTTTAACTAAGGTCAACTTAATATAGTTTTAGTATAAATCATAGGTTTATGCTGCAACTATATTAATTATTATCATATGGTTTATCCAACAACTATATTAAGTCTAAATAAAGATGTTTTAAAACAATATTATGCTAATTGTCAAATGTAAATGCAGTGTTAATTTTTTTTCATTAAATATTTTTATTCCATCAAAATTATTATATAGGATTCAGGAGGACACTTGAGGCATACACTGGTGGGAGATCCCAAAGAAACTGAACATTATATATTTTCAGGAAATTATACAGTACTTTCTGAGAAAAATGCCAGATCATATACATAACTATATCTAATGTTATTTTAATTATATCATATGTTTTCATATCATTTGGTAACTATAAATCTAACTCGGTAGCAGCAATTTTGAGAAATTTACAGAAATTTAAACATTTGCACTGACAATAAATGTGATATCGTAAGTCAAGTTTGTGTTTAAATTCCGGAATCATTTGGAAATCAGATTTGTTGTTTGGCATCAATCCAGTCGTTTTCACATTCGTGTTGAAAAATTCGATTCTGATTGTCTGTAGTGTTCTCTATATATTCTCTTGAGGTATTGTCGGAGAAGACTTTTGAACTCCTAAATAAATATTTTAGTCAATTTACTTGGTGCAGAAAAAGGCCGAAAGAGAGATTTTGATAATATTAGGTTTCGCTATACGGTCGTTCAATTTCTAAGCCTGCCATTCTCAAGAGATGAAATTAAAATCACTTCAAGGCCGCTGGGCTCTGTGACATTCATCACATTTCCTCTCGCCTATTTCTTATTCCCATTTCAAATTATGTACCAAATTATATGGTTTCACCAATACCCAAATGCATTGACATATATTCCGTATGTCACGGGCCTTTCTAATGATCCATTTTCTGCATATAAGCTTTGCCATGTTGAACAGGATGTTGGATGATGATAATATCAGTGGAATCCTCTGGTCAATCTGACAGATTAAAAGTGTCTATTCTAACAAGTAATCCGAAAATATCTTTGATTAACATATAGTGTATAGTAGCATTTAGCTGACACTTTACATATGCAAAATAGATATACGTATGTAATATACAAAATGTATATTATTGATCTTTATATATATATTATGCAAATTGTATTCATTGAATATTAAAGCTTCACTAAATTTCCCACTGCCGTAATGCGGCTTCCATAATTTTTCTATAAACATTTCCCTGGGAAATGTTTAGAAGGACTTTCCACTTTTGTGTCTAGACTTTAAGAAAATAAGGCGGATTGCAAGATTGCACTTACATACGCGCAAATACTCTATGGAAATTATAAATCCGTCGATTTTCCTTCGGGCTTTGGGTCAAATAGAAGGACAGATTGGGTTCTAAAGCCTTCTTTGGCAACCAGTCTACCGCAGAAATAATGACAACTTACAATGGAAAAATCTTTTACCCAGTAAGTCATGTCTCTTTTAAAATATGATCACCCAAACCTCTATCACGTATGGCACTTTACTGACTGACTGACTGACTGAGTGGTTAGCAGTGAGAGCTCATATACAGTTGAAATCTATGAACAGTTTTATTCACTATCGCGTGTGGAACTCTCTTCTGGCTTTTGGATTTTCGGTCAAATTTGAACATCATATATTCAAATGCAATGTCAATCATTATTTCTTGTCGTTTCAGATGCTGTTCTTTTATTTTTCTTTCTGATTAATAATATATTCTATTTCTGATGATGCCTTCTACTCATTAACCTCATTGTGTCTTTGTGTCTTTATTACCTTTCTTTGTGTGAAATAAAAAAAAGGGAATCGTTGAAATTTTACAAGATTATCATGAGATTGTTTTAAAAAGTTAATCTAGATAAAAGCAGGGGTTTTGATAGCCAATTAAAAGGTGGAGTTATCATTACGTAGATTTAAATAATAGAATAATATTTTTATTCATATAATATCGTCGAAATGTTATAATCAGTAATCCACAGAGTAAAAAAAAAGATAAACGTATAAAGTTATGTAGGTATTTATGAGTTTTAAAATTAGTAATAATGATATCTTATATACATAGAGTAAAAACAAATTTACCTATGCCCGCTGTATGTTTATCTCGAGATTCTTGACAAATTTCAAATATGGCCTTTAATGAAATCGCTCCTAATTTTTTCATTTCGTATATATCTATTAGTTCAGCTATTATGTTGATCGTATATTAATGTATGATTTTATAATTAATTTATTTTAACAGGTTTAAATAAGATTTAATATAAATTTTGAACTTTTATATAACATATATTTATGTAGGTATTTATGAATATTTTAGAATTAGTAATAATGATAAATATACGTATATATGGCTGGCTACTCGGATTCATAGAAGCCTTTTTCCAAGGCCAACTAGTTAATTCCTGTTACAGACGTCTGCTTAAACAATTTTTGTATTTGTTCAACATCCAGAGAGACCACCGATAGTTTATACAACAACTATGTTGAGCTGACCTTAGTTACAGTTTCCAGGAGAGAGTGTGTTGTCTAGTGTAATCAACAGTCGGAAGAAGGCAAGCACGCTCAAAACCTAGAAACTGATGACTTGTGATTTTCTACTAGCACAACCATTGACGCCTCTCATAAGGTTCCGCGTACCCAACTTCACACAAAAGGCTTGATACTATCCATGGTATTGTTTTCAGGCACTTTCTATATGTGCTGCACACTGAGATCGCCTCTTCCAGGAAAATAAAGCAAATCGACAATGAGGAAATTCGAACCCGGGTTTCATGTCAACAACTCGGCTATTTCCCTCTATAGACAATATACCTCCCAGAAAAAACATTGAAAACTGCCGATACCTTGGCCAATATAGCGTCGTATAACAGAATATATAAAATAAATAAATAAAAACCCTAAAACAGGGAGGCTAATTTTTTTTCCAAATGAAGCATGAAAGCCAAAAATTGAGAAAACATACAGATTTAAGAAACAATTCATGCTTACCACGCAGTTTCACACAGGAAATTTGAATTAAGAAAGTTCCACTATCTTCAACTCATGCTTTTCCCAAAAATGAAGATTGAGCTAAGCTGCTTGGTAAATTTGAATTTGAAGAACAGACCATAGAGATTTCACAGGGGAGGGGTAACAAGTGACCAGTGACTTCTGATACCTTGGCCAGGATAGCTTTGCATAACAGAATATATAAAATAAATAAATAAAAACCCCAAAAGAAGGGAGGCAGAATTTTTTTTCTAATTGAAGCATGAAAGCCAAAAAGTGAGAAAAAAAATACAGATTTAAGAAAGAATTCATGCTTACCGCGCAGTTTCACACAGGAAATTTGAATTAAGAATGTTCCACTATCTTCAACTCATGCTTGTCCCAAAAATTAAGACCGAATTAAGCTGCTTGGGAAATTTGAATTTGAAGAACAGACCATCTGCCTTTCTGCTTCCTGCTTTCCTGCATGCTGGAAGTTCTCTTCAGTCGTTCCTGTATTTAAGAATTGTGGTGAACCCTCAGACCCATCAATTATCGCCCTATCAGTCTTTTACCGATATTCGTGAAAGTATTCGAGGCCATAATCAATGCTGAAATATTTCAACATCTCACCGCCCACAAACTGTTCTCTGACAGGCAATATGGCTTCCTCTTTGCCAGGTCCACGACCGACTTGCTAACAACCGTAACAGAGTACATGCTCCAGGCCCTTGATGAGTCTGACGAGGCTCGCGCGGTTGCTCTGGACATCTCCAAGGCTTTCGACAGGGTTTGGCACACTGGCCTCCTATGCAAGCTACGGGGTTACGGTATTAGCGGTCACCTGCTTGACCTAATCCAATATTTCTTAAATAACTGCAAAATGAAGGTCGTTTTGAATGGGCGTGCCTCTTCATCCTACACCACGAATGCTGATGTCACACAGGGCTCTATCCTGGGCCCGACGCTCTTCCATATTTTCATCAACGACCTCCCAGATGAGATCAAGTCCTAAGTGCGCACCTACGCAGATGACACTACAATATACTCCCGCACCAGTAAAAAACCTCTCGTGGCAGACAGACATAATCTCGCTGCTGACCTTGAACGGGATCTACACATGTGGTGAATTGGGGCAAGAAGTGGCTTGTCAACTTCAATGTGTCTAAGACCAAGCTGTTTTCTGTCAACCATTACAGGCAACCTCTCCTGCCTCCCATAAGCATGGACCAAGCGAGTCTCCATGAAGGCAACTCACTACGCCTCTTCGGCCTTACCCTCTACTCAAACCTCAAATGGAATCACTATGTGGAATCTATAGCTAAATCGACTGCTAAGAAGGTTGGGTCCCTATGTCGATCCAGGATGTTTTTTCCGCCTGAATCCATCCTGCATATATACAAGTCAACCATCCGTCCGTGCATAGAGTACTGCTGCTATTTATGGTCAGGCGCCCCTGCCGTTCTCCTCAGTGTTCTCGACAGGCTCCAAAGGAGAGTCTGTAATGTGATAGGTACTGATATGGCGGCTCGACTGCAGCCACTTCCCCACCGTCGAAATGTGGCCTCTCTTTGTCTGTTCTATAAATACTTTCATGGCTTCTGCTCGGACGAACTTAAGTCACTGGTGCCTCCTCAACAGGTATTTACTCGTACAACCAGCCTAGCAACTAGGTCCCACCCATTCACAGTCAGGTTAGCCAAATGCAGGCAACAATTCTACTCCTGCAGCTTCTTCTCTCGCACTTCCCGCCTGTGGAACTCGCCCCTGACGGCTATAACCTCCAGAAATTTAAATGCAATGTCAATACCCATCTATTAACCACTGGTCTCTAGCTCTCTCCCCAGCCCCGTATATCCTTCCCTTTCTCTCCTCCTATGTATCTGTCATCGTACCTGCATTCATAGATTTCTATTGCTTCGTTCGAACTAGTTTGTACTCCTCACTCTTTTCTAATTAATCTTTTTACAGTTTTGTACTCTCCCGCTCATCAGTTGCATTTCTGCCTTGCTCGGGGTGAAATGATGAAAAAGCAATCGAATCCTTAATTATTACATGTAACTGCATCTTTAATATATCCAAATATAATGTTCATATTGATATCAATGAAGTAAAAATGGATATTTATCGTGTTTCTTTCTGTTTATCTGTAAACGTTTCGGTACAAATGCAGCTTTCAACTATAATTACATATGTGCTCCTACATATACATGCAGGAATCAGCTGCATTTAACATCCTCTTATTATATTAAGTGTCCATGTATGGCTCTCAAAGATATTGTATCTATCTAAGTAATATTATATATTTGTCTACATCCTTTGTCCATTTATGCAGTTCTCGTAAAGCAAGTCTTTAACATCCTCTTACTATGAAATGCGGGTGTATGGCTCTCAAAGACTTTATATCTATCTAATTCATTTCATATTATATTTTGTCTACATCCTTTGTTCATATTCTCAATTCTTGTAAAACAAATCTTTCATTTCTGCCCTCTGTCTCTCATGCATTTATATCCTGTAAATTTTCCAGAACGTGTTTCCATATTATGTTCCACCCCACCGAAAAGTAATCCTTGTTTCTGATTGCTAGCACCTTTTACCTAAATGTTATTTTTTATATCCTTCAATCTTTCAACATTTTCCTTCTGACTCAAATATGAGCTTTTACATTAGCTCTCTTCAATTAAATTTCCTCGTCAACGAAATGTACTCTGTAAGATAGACTCAACCTCCTCTGTAAGAAGCATATCCCTGTTCATCAAGTCTATTCTTCACTTATAAGGCAATAGACCGCCGTTCATCTTCTCATAGCTTTATGCTGAAACAAGTCAAATGCATGAGCTGATTTCCTCTGAACCTTCTGCTACTATGATCTTTGAAGCAGTCGATGATTTCTAGGTTATGACGTCGCTACTAGCATACATGTTCAGAACCTAGTAGATTTAGAGGTCTGTTTTCAAAGTGTTAGAATTTTATTACTAAATATTAATTAAATGGTAATTTCTGCCATAGATTCCATGACTATTAGCAAGCAATTAATTATGGAAATACCCTAAATGAGTAGATTTAGATGTAAGATTTGATAAAAATCTATATCCTAATATAAAGCTAGTACCTCTAAAATGTATTTCATATTTAACAGAAACAGTAAGCCAGGATGACGAACAAACAATATATACGAACAAAAAATTTTTGTAATCAGTAAAATAATTGATTGATGAGGTATCATATATCAAATTTTAATAAGCAGTTTTTTTTCAGGATGAGGAATAGCTATGGAATATACGTTCATATCTAAAATTTAATCAGTTTTACGTCTTGTACAACCAATGGTATCGTAAGACGAATAAAAGAAAAGAAGAAAGAAAGAAAATGGACGGGAATTCATGCATAAGAAAATGCAAGAAAAAGGTGAAAAAAAGAGTATTTATATCATGCTCATTTATTGGTGCGATTTTGTTTTCTTCTTCATTTATATCACTCTTCATCGCATATTTTCTTCTTTTTAATTTCCATTTTGCTTTTTATATTTGTTTATATTTATACTTTTTAATCTTACCCTTAACAGAACTTATCATTTGACTTTCCTGCTTATTTTCGTTCTATTTATTTCACGCAAGCTTTTTATTCAATGGTTTTTTAACATCATGATATATTTATTTTTATTTGTCGAATTTACCAGCTTATAATCTCTACTAATCCACATTTTATTAAATGTTTGGTTACTATAGTATATTCAAAGTGACTAACGCAGGTATAAATACGTGTGAACGACGATGTTTTAAATGAGATAAAATGTATAATTAAAAATGTATCATTGTATCACATCGTTGTTAATCTAAATAATAAGAAAAACAAAAAGTAAGGCGATATTGTCTAGCCCGAAAAAAAAAACGTTATACGTAAAAAACAAAGAATTTTCGTCTTAAATTAATCCTCGAATTAAAATTCAAATATCACTCAAATCAATGTTTGCTAACTGAAAATGAAAAGATATTTAAGCTTGTGTAAGCAACTTTATTTTCTTAAAAACTCTCCTGAGGTGTTTAGAGTATAAATTTATCAGGAAATCAATGCACTCTCTTAGACTATCGCTTCCAGTAGAGAATAAGTTCGATGGTTCTGTAACTTGTCTTCTTGTGGCCACTTTCATGCTAGTTTTAATTCAGTATTTTTTATATTTCTTAGATGAGGTAGTATTTACAGTATTTACATTATTCGGACTATTGATTTCATCTTTGTTACCATCTGTACGACGCTTCGGCCGTTGTACGCTCACGCCTTCTTCAGGTGCTAGGAATTTCGAAGCGAACCCTTTATTACAATCACTGGGGTATATGATCCTCATTCCCACCAATAGAGGCTTTACACAAGGAATGCGGATGATATACCCCAGTTATTGTAATAAAGGGTTCGGTTCAAAATTCTTTGAGGCTGTTGCATACAAATGCCGAAATGCCGTACAACTGGCAACACAGATGAAGACAATACTCCGAATAATGCAAATAGTGTGGTTGTAATTCAGTTTTTTTCTTCTCGGCCGGTTTCCACCCAGGGCTAAAGCATATAGTATGCTATTTGCCCACCGGCAAGAGAAAAGACGGATTTTTACATTTCCTAATGCTATTAGCCCGTAAGTAATTACAGTGAATTCTAACTCGGCTCTCCGATTTCACAATCCGAGCTGCTATCTATTAATCCACCGGGCCCCTAATCAATGCTTATGTAGTCACAATTATGTAAAATATTGTCGTATTGCTAAAGAAATAACGTAATAATCAATCCCTGTTCTAATATAAAGTAAATGAAAACTTGAACTAAAAATAAAACTGAGACGTTTGGAATGAGATGGTTCTTTCTGTCGATTGTTCAATGTTTGTCGATATTCAAAATCTATTTTAGATAAGCCACTCATTTTTCTAAATAAAGCTGAAAGCATCTACATTAACATACAAAACTTACTGCTTTTCACATATATGTCGGAAAGTATTGAAGTATTTAATAAAATTTCTTGCAAAGTTATATGGTTTAAATTGTTTCTTAGACACAGTAGTATATTAATAGAGAAAATATTTATTTCTTAAAAATACCCACATTATGTTTCATGAATATAACATAATAGTAATAATAATAATGATAGTAAAAATAATAATAGCACACACAAATATGTAAATATTGATTACTTAAAAGATATTTCAGTGGATACTGGTTTGTTTATTAAACACTATATATTTTTTATTTTACTTTGCTTCGCTGAATATTCGAGAAATAATACTAAAGAAGCATATGTGCTTTCATGGTATTACTTCTCGAATATTCTCTCCGACATGATATTCAACATGATAACTAAACATGCATCTGCAACGAAATATATGCACTTCTAAGAGGAGAAAACTGCAAGAAACTCGCAGAAAAATCACCCAGATCCTGTTACAGTGATAGGCCCTGTAAGGACTTTATGGGAATTAATAATATACAGAGACAAAACAATCAGAGCCAATCAGAAAAACATCGCCATCAAAGACAACAACAATAGAAAATGCTTTATTATTGACTTGGTAGTCCCCGCAGATGGTAGTGGATCTTTGAATATCTAAAAAAAACTATCGAAGTAGAATGATCTTGAAATCTAAATCTAAATATAAGGTACAGATTATCTGCGAAAAATGTTTAAGAAAACTTTTGTGAACATAGGTCTCTAGTTCGGACATGGACAAAAAAGCGTATGCAACAGAAATCAAATGAAATAATAATAATAATAATAATAATAATAATAATAATAATAATAATAATATTGATAATAATAATAGTAATAATAATCAGAATGTGGTTATAAAATAGGCCAAAAGAAAATAAGCCATCTATTTTACATGGATGACTTAAAGTTATATGCTAAGAATGATAATGAGTTGGAATGTCTTCTGCAAACTGTAAAATGCTTCAGCGAAGATATTGGAATGAAATTTAATTTGAATAAATGTGCTAAAGCTACAGTTTTACGTGGATCAATACAAGAAATATCCTCAATTAGCCTAGACCCTGCTGTAACAATAAAAGAATTGAAACCAGAAGAAGCTTATAAATACCTAGGTGTAAATGAGAGCGAAAACATTCACCATAAAAAAATGAAAGAAATAGTGCGTAAAGAGTACTATAGAAGGCTACGAATGATATTAAAAACTGAATTGAATTCTCAGAAGAGAGTTTGGCCATTAATAGCCTTGCAATCCCAGTTGTCCAATATAGCTTCAACATCTTAAACTGGACTCTAAACGACATCAGGCGAATGGATGCTAAAACAAGAAAGCTTCTTTCTAAGCATAAGATGCATCATCTAAAGGCTGATGTAGACCGTCTATACATACCCCGTAATGAAGGTGGAAGGGGTCTTATTCAGCTGGAATTGTCATACAAGACAACAACTTTTGGCTTACTAACATACATAGAAACAACAAAGGATTGGATGATACAATTAGTAAGGCAACATGAAGAAAGAAAGAAAAAATATTCAATAATAAAAGAAGGCAGTAAATACAAACAAGATTTACAGTTAGTAGATTCTGTAGAAAAGCAAAACAGAAGCCAAGAACCAACTATTGCGGCAAAAAATATGAAAATGAAAGCCAAAGATAAAGCTCTTGAAAAGATGAAACAGCGCTGGCAAGACAAACCTCTGCATGGCCAATATCTAGTACGTGCCAATAAATCCAATGTTGACAAAGTTAATAACCATCGATGGTTACGTGCATCTGGATTAAAGTCTGAAACTGAAGGATTTATACTTGCAGCACAAGACCAAAGTCTTTTCACGAGAAACTTTCAGGCAAATATTATGCATAATAATATGGATCCAAAATGCAGGTTTTGTGATAAACACCAAGAAACAATAGACCACCTAATCTCAGGCTGTTCTGTGCTTGCCCCAAATGAATATAAAAATCGCCACGAGTGAGTTGGGCAATATTTACATTGGACAATGTGCAAACATTATGGAAAAGCTGTAAACAAACACTGGTATGAACATCATCCAGCACCGGTTACAGAAATAGAAGATGTAACCATTCTATGGGATTACACCATCTACACAGACAGAAAAATTGAAGCAAACAGGCCAGACATTATTGTTAAAAACCAGAAGGAGAAAACTTGTCTATTAATTGATATGGCTTGTCCAGCGGATTGTAACATAGCAATCAAGGAATTTGAAAAACTGTCAAAATATAAAGACCTGGAAATTGAAATAGAAAAAATGTGGAAATTGAAAACAAGAGTTGTGCCAGTGATAGTAGGTGCACTTGGAATGATAAAAAATGGAACAAAACAACACATTGAAAGAATCCCTGGAAACCCCAGTTAAGAGATATACAAAAAATTGTCTTATTAAGTACAGCCCACACACTAAGGAAAACTTTATCTATGTAATGCTGAGGATGATAGGGAAGATAGAGAAACATGAAATGGAGTCATAACAACACGCCACGACCTGCCTTAGTTCTCCCCGCAGATTTGGTTGGTAGTGAGACCAAAGCAGAAATCGAAATATGATGAAAAATGATATAATAATAATAATAATGAAATTCAAATTGAATAAATGTGCAGAAGCTATGGTTTATATTGATCACTACAAGAAACATCCTCAATTAGCTCAGACCCTGCTGTAATAATAAAAGAATTGCAGCCAGAAGAAGCTTATAAATACCTAGATGTAAATGAGAGTGAAAAAATTCACCATAAAAAATGAAAGACACTGTGCGTAAAGAGTACTATAGGAGGCGACGAATGATATTAAAAACTGAATTGAATTCTCAGAACAGAATTATGGCCATCAATAGCCTTGGAATCCCAGTTGTCCAATATAGTTTCAACATCCTAAACTGGAGTCTAAACGACATCAGGCGAATGGATTCTAAAACAAGAAAGCGGCTTTCTAAGCATAACATTCATCATCCAAAGTCTGATGTAGGCCCTCTATAAAAAAATTGAAAAATTGAAGCAAATTGGTAAGACATTATTGTTAAAAACCAGAAAGAGAAAACTTGTCTGCTGATAGATATGGCTTGTCCAGCGGATTGTAATATAGCAAACAAGGAATTTGAAAAACTGTCAAAATATAAAGACCTGGAAATTGAAATAGAAACAAATGTGGAAATTGAATATAAGAATCTTGTCAGTGATAGTAGGTGAACTTGGATTGATAAAAATAGAACAAAAAACACATTGAAAAATTCTCTGGAGACCCCAGCTTAAGAGATATACAAAAAATTGTCTTATTATATACAGCGACACACTAAGGAGAACTTTGTCTATGTAACGCTAGGGATGATGGGGAAGATAGATAAAACATGAAATGTAGTCATAACAACACACCACGACCTGCCTTATATCTTTCCGCGGATTGGTAGGTAGTGCGACCATAGCAGAAATAAAATATGATCAAGGATGACGTAATAATAAAAGAGAATTGTAACATCGCAACAATGATATTCGAAAAACTGTCAAAATATAAAGACTTGGAAATTGAAATCGAAAACATGTGGAAATGTAAAACAAGAATCGTGCCAGTGACAGTAGGTGCACTTGCAATTATAAAAAATGGAACAAAACAGCACATTGAAAGTATCCCTGGAAAAATGAGGTGAAGAGATATACAAAAAAGTGTCCTATTAAGTACAGCACACACACTAAGGAGAACTTTGTTTATGTAACCACAAGGATGAGAGGGGAGAGATGAAAAAACATGAAATGGAGCCATAACGTCACACCATGACTTGCCTTAGGTCTTCCCGCGGATTTGTAGGTAGTACGACCATAGCAGAAATAGAAATATGATGAAAAATGAGAACATAATGATAATTATCTAAAGTATGATATAAAATCGTAATTAGCAATATGTTCATAAATTGGTTTATGAGAAGTGTATCTGTTAAACGACATGAGCCTTCTGTCAGCAAAATAGATTGCTAATGATGTGAGATACATACCAGAAACAGTTCTAAACAGGTGCTGATATTTAAATGAATAACAGAAACAGGGAAAGGCAAAATCCAGGAGCGAAGAACATATTAATACATGTAAATATATTATTAAGAACAAATTTATTTCCTATATAGATTTTAAATTACGATAATCTCTCAGATGAAGGCGTGAGTTGAATTGACAGAAATGTAGTTTTAGCGAGAATTACTGTAAATTCTATACACAGAACATATTAACATTAACGAACTGTAACATAAAAGAAAATACAAGCAAACTGAT